>BMAO01004614.1:0-40770 GCA_019973975.1 Trichonephila clavata
TCATGAACGGGAAACACAAATAAAGGGAGCAGGCAGATGTTATTCAAAGGGGCTACATTACAGGGGAGACACGCAGTGACAATATAGTACAAAATATGTAATCTCAACCTGTTTGCTATAGGACTTTAGATAGTAAGTGTTCGAATTGTCGATAGTTTTGTAAGATAACTTTGAATTATTGCGTGTTGTAGTCTGTCCAGCTACAGATTTTATTTCGAAATATTGAGTGTACCGAAACGTATTTTTTTCGTTTGAAATATCAAGAGGCTCAACATATATTTCGAATTACCGAGAGGTTCGTATTATTGAAAGTCCGAATTAGCGAGAGTCGACAGTAAATATAAGCCCTTAATCTTTATTACCAAAATATATATAAATGTAAATTTTTCTTGTGATTCTTCCGTTTTGGTTCTAAGCGTTTTTCACATGAACAGTGTTAAAATAAATATAAAAAAAATGATTTATGAAATTACCTAACAAAAGAGCAATTTTCCAAAAAAAGGACAACTGTTTTATATGGAACTTTTTAAAATGAATAGAAGATACATTTTTAAAAATTAATAATAATAATTATATATATATAGATATGCAAGAATAATTAAATTATACTAAAATTAAATCGCTAGTCCATTTCTAACTTTATTTTCCCGTTACATCTTCAAGTATTAAATTTATTACCCAGTTCGGGAATATAGAACACATTACTCTAACTTTGCCGGCTCCGACCATTAAATTTTATTACCAATATGTCATCTTTAAATATCAAGTATACCTCTTGAATCAGAAGCGTACTTGCAGAGCATATGGCTTCTGAGGGGCCGCCGATTCATATGGTTAACACTTGTCTGTCTCTTCTCTCTTACAAACAGATTACAAAATGATCTCATAGAATAAAAGACGTTTAAAATAAAATGTCTTGAAGTTCACTCGAAAAACCACGACACACACACACACACACACACACACATATATAATATATATATCAATATATATATATATATTACAAAAATATACAAAAATAGTTATATCTTAAGATAACTATAATATGATAGAATAGATTTAGCCACAGAAATACTAGAGCAAACTCCTAGCCTTTGGAACCAGGAATGCAGGTTTAAACAATGTTTTTCGGCCAGCCAACCTTCACCTGAATTTGCCAGTACTCTGGGCCATAGGGAAAGCAATAGATTTCTAGACAAGTTTGACTATCATTATAGATAAAACCATAATCTATTAATGTAAAACGATAATATTATAGCCTGTAATAATTACTAAAATATTTAAAATCAAATTAAACTATTAGATAAAGACTTACCACGTGCCTCATATGACAATAACAGTGGCTATGGACAATAACAGTATCAAATAAAATTATTAATTTTTGATAAAATAGCATTAATATTATACATACACATTTAAAAACTCTATATTTTATCTTAAAATTTATAGAAAATAAAATTATCACCCAGACATGTACAATTAATTTTTAAGAAAATATAATATTGTTAATTTACTTAGCTAGAGGTGCCATCTATCTATAAACTGTACAACAGATAACTTTTTTTTATTTAACTGTTAGGTCACTTTTTATAAATTTAGGAGGGCATATGTGTTCCATACAATGATTAATAAAGTTATGTAGATTTAAATATATCCTAAATTTATCACTAACTAATACGTTATTACGATAAATATAATTGAAAATAATATTTCTTTAAATTGATATAGATGTTGGAATTCCAGTAAGGCACTTTAAGAATGTTAAAATTAATATAATATCTTTTATCATAAATATTGCTATGTAATTTATAGTCCTTAATACACAATGATACATCCAAGTAATTAGTTTTAACTGGATTACTATTAATTTTAATTAGCTTTAAATATTCCGGATAAAAATTAATATTGGGGTTAAAATTATTATTTTTAGCAAAAATAATTAGGTCATCTATGTATCTAAATATGTAATAATCATTATTAATATTATAATTATTTTCGTAAAAGTGTAAATATAAATTAGCCAAACTATTGCTAACAGGGCCACCTTGAGGCAAACCTTTGGTTTTTTTGTACAGAGAACCATTAAAATTAATGTAGTTTTCTTTTAAGACTAAATTTATTAGAGTTCTAAATTTTTGTAAATTAATATTAAGGTTATAATTTCTATGATTATCTAAAATTACCCTAATTATATCATTGATTTTAATGGAATTAAAAAGATATATATATATATCTTTTCTTTCATTTAAAACTTAAATTTCGACTTATCTTCTGTGAACATATTGAAACACCAGATTGCAGAAAATATTTATACATCACATGCTGTGTTTTGTTTAACCAATGAATACTTTATTTTATAGTACAATGAATATGGAGGCGAAGAGATCGTTTCTGCATGTATTGAATGTAAGACACATTGTATAGACCTTAGTGCAGAAATAAAAGTAAAGTATCAGAAAATCAATTATTTCTTGGCTTATAGATTTATTTCTGTGAATGCATTTAATTTCATGTAACATGTTCTTTTGATATTTACAAATTATGTATAATACTTAAGAGTGTATGTGTGTTTTTTATAAAACTGCGAAAGTATTTTCCAGATATAATGTTTTTAAAAAAAATAACACAAACGTCTTTTCACACACTTCTCTTTGAAACTTATAAAATACTATAAGAATATACCCCAGTATACCTTGAAATAAAATTTCATCAAATCTTTACTTATTCTTTTGGTTTGTATGAATGTTCGAAGGAAAAAAGTTCTAGTTTTATATATAATGTTCTTAGATATAGTCAAGAGAGGTGACTTATATGTGTTCTGATCAACATATATAGTTAAACTGAAAAGTAAGTAAGATATAACTTAGATCTGATCTAATCTTAAGTCTTCTTATTTGATTTAAAGATTTGATGAAGTTAGAAGGAAGATATTACTTGGATGGACAGGGTTGGGACTCTTAACTTCTTCAAAACAGGTCTCCTACGCCTCCTTATACCTAACTCACCAATCCTCAAACTGCCAAAAACACTTCCAGGAAGTTTCGCGTGGAATCTTTCCTTCGTAATGTTCTGTATTTTCTCTTCTCACTCGTGGACCACGTGATTTTTCCTGAACAAACGATTAAGCCTAACTCGATTTTAAAAATTCATATAAAATCATTTGTATAATAAAATACGCCGAAATTTATTGTTTATAATCATTCCAAATTCCACACGTTCCAAATCACACCGGTGTGATCACGGGCCCAGAACGGGGAAAACGCAATCTAAGATATGATACCGTTTTCCCCGAAGGGATCACATATATGTGCTCATGGTCCTGAACGGATTAAAGAGTTATTTTGTAATGAGTTTTTACAATCGATAAGAATTTTGGTTCCCTCTATACATTATAAAGACTTTAACTGAAAGAGAAGAACTAAGTTAACAGTAACCGAAGCCACAAAACTATCTAAAGCAGATGAGATACGCTTATCTTTGATCCAACTGCTATTCAAACGAGTGCCGATAAACAGAACATGCACCATGTTGTCAAATGTAGAACTTAATTTTTGAATGAATACTTTTTCAATGATTGATTTTAGAAAGAAATTGGGATTTCGCTTCAAGGAGCTGATAAATAAATGCAGTGATAATGAAAATGTGTAATGATCTTAAAAAATTGCACGTATGAAGAATGAGCTATAGGAATCAAAGTTAAACTGTGATATCATGCACGAAAATTACTTCAACGTTTAATCCTAAAATAGTCTAAAGAGAATTTAGAGAAAGTTGTTCCGAGATGTACAACATCATCGAAAAATTTCAGTAAAGAGCTTGATAAGCGGTGTCAAATGCTTTTCCATTTAGATTAAAATGTGCCAATTTTTAGTATTTCCGGATTCTGAACAACCAACATAAAGCTGTTCGTGGATAAATCAAAGATTTCTTGGATCCAGCTGCGTATTTCAAGAGATCATGTATGTTAAAATGCATTCTATTCTCATTTATTCCTTTGATGCTGCCAAGCGTTATTATTGACGAATGCAAATGTAAGCAATTCTTTAAGCACTGCTGTTAAGAAACTACATATTACACACATTCCTATAGTTCAACCCTTTATATTTCCTGAGTTTAAATTTTAAAACAATATTACATAAATTTATTTCAATGCAAAAAAAATCTTGTAGTTCCTACGTCATCTTAAAATTTATCCTATGAGTTTTGAAACATCTTGTTTTTATAAGATAGTAATATGTTTATAGGTAATTTGAAACAAAAAAACAAAAAAGTTACATCTTGATGGGGGAAAATATAATAATGAACAAAGTCTTAAACCATGATCTCTGTATCCGTATGATACTAAATAAGTCCATTATTTCTAACAGCTACAATGGCTTAATAATGTTTCATATATTTATATTGACTTACACTTAACCGTTTCTTGATCTGCGTTACAGTATCTAGATACAGTTCAAGCCAATTACTTTAAACTAGCTGAACAAAGAGGTGTTTACATTATTCAAGCCTGTGGATTTGGAAGTTTTCCCAAAGATTATGCTATCGAATCTTTGATGCAAAGGTTCCCTGGTAAGTATTCTAAATTACAATGTATAAAATAATATAAATAGACAATGTAATAATATAATATAAATAATCTTTTATATTTTTTGTTTATCTGAAGTAATAGACGAAGATAGGTAATATAGAGGTGCTGCTGAATTCGACCGAGTAATTCAGACGAGGGATAGTAAGCAGCATGGAAACGACAAATCACCATAGAACAGTGACCTTAAAACTTTTTCAACTCATGGAACTCCTAGAATTTGAAGGTGCTTTCGTGGAACACCTAGAACTAGAGAGTGTTTTCGTGAAACCCCAACCCCATGTTCTATAATGATTTGTCGTTCCCATGCTACCTACAATCATCCTTCTGAATTTGTTTGTCGAATTCAGCAACATTATGTGTATGAAAAAGAAAAAATTAAAAAAAAGTATAAGCAACTTGTTTTTTTGTATGCACATATAATTTAAAAATAATTATTCATCTTTAGTAATACATCAATTATAAATTAAGAATACTGTTAATTGAATTTACTAAAGAGCTACAATTAACTTTATAAATATATTAGAATTAGCGGTTTTTTAAAAAATAAAATTTGATTTTTTTTGGCAATGCATGTGAAATAGTCGAGATTTTGTGAGTAACTGAGGAACGAAAGGAAAATATCTTTCATCTTTTATTGCTGTTTAACTGAAAAGCTTATCAACATTAACATGTATAAAATACACAATTTCGTTTAATTCTTACGGAAGATTTTTAAAAGAATTTATTTTCTTTTATAGGAGGTTTGAACTCCGTAGAGTTTTATCAAGAGTTCTGCGATGGACCTCATGTAAATATTTGTATAATATTATGAATCTTTATATTTATAAAATTTTCATATTAGTAGGATTTTTAGTATATTTTGCATATATCTCCAATTAATTGTTGCAGATAATTTCTTTTCAGCCGAGTTTCAAAGCTTAAAAATTGAACTAAAGATGCATTAGATTTTATTAGATTTTCATTTGTTATATATTACCTACTATTTTGTCCAGTACCCTTATTATGTTATTTTTAAGACAGTCTTTCTAAGCAGCGTCTGCGATATATCTATCGTTTTTCATATATTATAATAGATACAATTGAGTGTACGAGAAGATGACATTACAAAAGAATGAACATGTGTTTGGCATGCGTAAACATTTCTACACAAACGTTTTTAGCATTTGCATGTCTGAAAAAAATATATTTTAAGACTTTAAATTTAAATTCATGGGATTCATTATTTTTCTAATTATTCTATTAACGTTAAGTACTCGTATATTCTTGAGAAGATTGAAGGGAAAAATTTAAAAGAATTTGCTGCATCCGTTTATTTTAAACGTTCTTCCCTATATCAAACCTTTGGCCTTAAAATGAAATCAATATTTCACAAAAAGAAAGTAAAAATTGCATTTTAAATCAATGAAACATTTTTGTTCTTTCATTTAATTTGTACTGCTGGTCATTAAAATTGTAACACATGAAGGAAAACAGATACAAAAAAGATATTTATTGACGTAAGCAGTATGGCATGAAGGCAAAATGATTAAATTTACAATCAGTTTCGGGGTTAATAGAGGTAAGAAATTAACAGAAACTGCTGCCACTCCTGGCAGCTAAAACGGTTACTGATTAAGCAGGGAGTTGAACTGGGCTTGGATGACAGAAGAGAGCTACTTATTCCATGCTGGTTCAAGTCTATGCTACACTTCTTCAACTGTATTAGCTTGAGAGAGGTGGCGGGACAGTATATTACTACCCATGATGATATGTTTTCAATGAATGGCAGATCTGGGGACTGCAATTGCGAGGGTAACAATCGTATATGCTTGTGTATCAAGTTAGGTCAGAACACGACATTACCTTTTGGGAAGATGGCATTTAGCTGACTTTGAAGACAGATCACAACCACTGAACGTAAGATGTTATAAATGCAACAATCTGCGTTCATATTACTGTCGATCCAAACTAGAGATATACGTGTTGTATATGTAACGGCCGCTCAAACCATCATACGGCCCCTATATACCAATATCGAATACAAGTAGGTGTTTAGCGGTCTCCACGGAGCCTCCAAACACGTTTAGGGTCATCAGAATACTACAAAAGTAAACGAGACTCTTCTAAAAAGAAGACATTCTGCCACTTCTTTATATAGTTCTGTTCAGCTCACTAGAGTCGCCGTCTCACTCGATTCTGCATTGTCATAGGAAGCCGAAGTAATAGCCTCCTTTCAGACAACTCACTTTGCTGAAAACGTCGTCATAACGTACGAAGGGAGACTGGGTGGGCTACAAACATGCCCATTTCTTGACTGATGGCCTTCAAGGTGGCTGTACGGTTTTGCAGGATTGAGCTCCCAATATGATTGTCTTCTCTGGCGTTAGTCATGTGAAGGCGAGGAGACCCAGCGTGCCACCTCAGCAACCCACTGATTCCGTATTCGCATGGCAGTGGTTTGATTTTGACCAGTACGTCAGATGATATCACCGAAAGGTAATCCACACTCTCTACTAGCAATGATTCTCCCCCTGTCGAATTCCTATTATTGCTGGTAAGTCTTTCTTCTGATTCGAAGCATAATACAATATTCTGAGCAAACTCCGACCCTACAAAGCGCTTTCCGAACGAGAAATCTACTAGCCAACTTTTCTGGTATGCAGTGCTTCACAGATGTCGTTTCTCCCTCCCACGTCATCTAAATACGCTGAAATACTAATAATTTGCATATTCTAATTTTTTCTTCCTTTCGTGTGATTTTTGTCGTTCGTCAGATACTTTCTTCCTTATGTTGCAATTTTAATGGCCATCAGTGTATTATTTTTGATAGCAATACGAAAACTTAAAAGTTATAGTTTGTATGCTTATACGAAAAAAAAACATATATATTTACAGAAAAATGTAATGTAATTATTCTTTTTGAAGAATTTTTGTATGGAATTAAAGTTGAAAAAATCTTAAGGTGTTTTATATAATGATATTTTTAATGAAGTTTTTTAATTCTAATTTTAAGTAAAATTCAATTAAAACAATTTATTGCATATAAGCGGCACATTTTTTTCAAACTGAATTTTGGTTACTGTAGTGGAATTCCTTTATAAAATATTGATTTTTCAGGCTAAACAATCTAGATTACTTGAGTGCACATTGTTATGATTTTTACCTTGAAAGAGATATAAAATTCTTAGAGATAAGAGAGATAAGATATGTAACTATAACTGGGCAGTTTTATCTTTAATACACATTTTATGCGATTGTAAGGGATATTTTAACTTTTTCTCTCGCATCGTTAAGGAAAATCATCTTATCAGTTTTAAAATTAAAAATGTTGTGAATTTATATTCAATGCACAGTTTTGAGTACATTATTATGTTAATCTTTTATGTAAGTTTTTTTATTGATTCATATTTTTTTTTCTTTTTTTCCTCTCATTATTGACGTATTTGTTTGTAGGGGAAAACCATGGGATATGGAACTTTCCTATCTATCCTCAATTCATTGCGAGATTACTATAATTATTCAAAATTTGAAAAAGAAGTGCAAGAGAAAGTTTTCAATAAGAAGCCAAAGAAAACAAAGTTTCCGCTAAAATTTGGGTACAATTTTTGTTTCACTTTTAAAGTTTACGACATAGATTATCACGTTATTGACTTCACTTCTAATGAAGACAATAAAGAATAAATTATAGTTTAAAAAAACTAAAAAACACCTTTTTATAGTTAATTGAACTAAGTTCCAACTTAATCTTTTAGTCGCCAAATCTGGCATTAGTTGTCAAAGGGATCTGAAATTAGTCGCCAGATGCGAGATGGAATCTGAAAATGGGAAATCGTTAGCCCTAATGATCTTGATCAGGACAAGGGAACAAATTTACTAAATTATTGTATTGTCATCGGTCCTGGACAAGTGAGCAAAATTTCGAATTTACCTGACGTTCTAAAGTGGGTAAAAATGGAGTTCAGAGACTCCGTCACATACCAGTTAAGCTAATAAAAGAGTGTTAAAAAGGAATGTAATTAGACTCTCATTTACTGGATTTTCATTCTAATAATCATAATTTATTACAAACTAGATCAGTGACTATCAAACCATCGATCGCGAGATACTAGTAGTTTACGAGGACATTTTAGGTTGAATGCGTTAACGTTCCAATTGGCTGATTTTGATTCTTCCCCTAATTTGACGCCTATAAAAAATCTTTTATTCAATACTAACTACATTTCAATTACTTTCTTATATATAATTCAATTTCAGTTTCTCTTTGTCATATGCAGTTTAAAATTAAAATTGATTTCTTATTAACTAGAAATGTAAGGTTATGGGCAATAAGCAAACGTAAGATTTTTTAAAGGAAGTCGGTAGCTCACATATTAGGCTTTAAAAACGGTGCTGTAGCTCAGAAGTTTTATAAGTTAGCAACCACTGGATTAGATGCTACCGTGATATGATATTTTAAAACATAAATTCGAGTGTAAAACGCAAACTATGGATACGAAAGTTGGTTACATAAGAAAACAACACGTATTCTGTTTCCAAAATTTTTTCAGTATTTTACAGAACAGTGCCCCCCCCAAACTTTTATCTCCGTCGACCGGTCCGCTGAGAGAGGAGGTTGATTGTTTGTTTTAGATTGTTTTATAAAACTTAAAAATTTATTACAATTGTTTTTAAATATCACTTCAGCAGAAAAAGCAATTACACCATGAAAGAAATATAAAATCATTTAACTTGGAAAATAAAGTGAGTTCCATGGAAAGTCCCACAAACCCGAGAGAAATGCACCACAGCAAATAAAAAAAGAAACAATTTAATATTCCTTGAGCTGCCCGGTACCATTTGATCCACGAACCGGTCCCAGCCCGGGGGTTGGGAACCTGTGTCTTAGCAGACCCAAGAAATGAAATTTTTCACATCTATGCAAAAACTAAATCAAAGGTCTATTTTTAAAGTAAAGTTTGACTGACAATGTAAATTTCACAAGCGTCGAGAAACACACATACGCTTTTGCTACTTGCGCAAAATTGAAGTAGTATACATTCTATACTATCCATATCGTAGATTACAATATTTGAAATAATTGAACTGCCGTCCAAAAAAAAAAGGATGTAATACAAAGATTCACGGAAAATAACCTTACAACTGAGTGGACTTTTTATCTTCAGATATGGAAAGCGTTTCGTTCCAATGCAATGAATCATAATGTGACTAATCAAAAGCGGTTGAGATTACGTTCATGATAAACAGAGAATGAGCCGAGCGTCTCTAGATCACATTTGGTGCAAATGGTTGACGCAAAAATGTATTGAGAATGATGTTTACGATTAGCACTTGGTCGCTGAAATGTGTTTCAAGTATTATAATAATACAAGTGTTAAGAAAAAGCAAAATTTGTTTTCTTTCTCTATTCTTTTAAATGGTATTCCTTGGTGAGAGTTGTGGTGGGGAATATTCCCTTTTTGAATATTTATGACTTGGTCTGAATTCTTCATAAAATCAATTCGATTAAAT
Source organism: Trichonephila clavata (assembly GCA_019973975.1). NCBI lineage: Eukaryota > Metazoa > Arthropoda > Arachnida > Araneae > Nephilidae > Trichonephila > Trichonephila clavata. Next base: position 10,076 of record BMAO01004614.1, read on the forward strand.
GCATAGAAGTCAAAAGCGGAATATGAGCTGAAGTAATTTACTATTATCAAAATGTTGTTATTTATGAGTACTGAATACAGCTTTTCAAAGAGTAGGACAATATCCAACTCTTCGCATGTCCATACTTGGTCTGTTGTTGTGTGATGACTTTAAGTGTACATTTTTTGGAAAAAAAAATATTTTTATCATTTGAAAATGGAACATAAACACACAATTCTGCAATATTTTGCCGGTGGGATGAATGGATGAGGGAAGGATAGTTACATTGACATTTCACTGTAAAGCAACTCGAGGGTTATTCACGACGGACCTCGTAATTTTGAACCATGGTCAAGTGACGAGGATAACACCAGTGTTGGGGTACTCCTCTCTCATGACTTCCATACCTCATCAGCGGGAGGATTTCGAGCTCGAAAGATTTAACGTGCATCATCTCTCTCCACACGGTGGGTCTTCAGTGCCATCCGAACTTGAACCTTCGTCACGTCGGCCACGAGTTCGTGACCATAGCTACTAAGTTACTGCTGCCACATGATGAATAGATTTCAATATAGTTAATAATATATTAATCAGTGAATTATTATGATAACCAATAAGGGGAGAATGGAAGCAATTATTTGCTTATTTCTCGAACTAATGGACTCTGGCGGAGGTATAGTTCTGAGTGGGCCCAGTATGAAAACTCCTTCAAGGCCTTTGTTTAGAAAAGAAAGCTCTGTTAGTGGTATTGTAGTTACATTTTGGTTGTGTTTCTTTTTTTTTTTTTTTTTTTTTTTTTTTTTTTTTTTTTTTTTTTTTTTTTTTTTTTTTTTTTTTTTTTTTTTTTTTTTTTTTTTTTTTTTTTTTTTTTTTTTTATTATTGTATTACACATGGTTGTCGTCCCTGTAAGTAGGAGCTGCTACCACAGAAATGACTCTCACTCTTGGGGGACTTATAAGACTTGTGTACTAAAAATCCCCCCCCCATTTAAAAAAAGAACTCTCACACATTATATTTTAACAATTCACATTTTAATAATAATATGTATGTATATATATATATTATCATCTCTTATTTTTAGGATTTTCAAGAATAATTCTCTGTTTATTTTTACAAAATATTATTAAAAATCCTTTGCAATCATTGTTCGAAACATTAATTTAATATCGGAAGAATATCTTAAGAGAAGTCAATGGACTGTATCAGACTTAATTACTTAGTCAATTAACATATAAGTCAGTTCTCTAAGAGGTGTAAGAATAATGCTATTTTTTTTTATCTAGCTATGACAATTTAGAACATTATCAAGAGTGTCTCCTCTTTGATGAGTATGAATGCTTTTTACTCATTTGCTGCGTTATTTACGTTAAATAATTTTTATAATATTTTTCAATATGTTCAACCTAGATGCATGTGTTATTGATTTTCGTAGCTACATTAATAATTAATTATTTAATTTATGTTACAGATGGGTTCCAATGTTATATAGTCGGAAGGAAAAGGCTTGGTGTTTCAAAAATACGGGCCCGGATGTACGCAATATCACGAGGAGTCAAATGTTTCGTGCCAATTACACGGATAACGATTATCTTGTAAGTAGTAATGCATAAATCGGGTTCCTTCTCTTCAGAATTTTTTTGTAGCATTTTCAGTTTGTTTTTTCTTATTATGAGTTTTTTATTTAAAAAAAATTGGAAATTTTAATCAAGGTTTTTTGAGTATTTGCAATATTCAACATTTTGGACTGGGAATTTTTGAATGAATTCCTACCACGATTTCCTAATTTGGATTTCTCACTGTTCTTGAAAAAAAAAAAACGTTGGCACAATTTAATTAAAAACAACAATAAATAACAATTTATTAAATAGCAAATTTTCAAAGAAGAAATGTAAAACAGTGTTTGATTTATTTTCCTCGCGCATTCTTTCAGTTTTTAAATTTCTTCTTCTGCGAAGTTTGTATAACCATCAAGTAGATTCAAAGTACGATGTAATGATCAATCAATCAATCTACTAAGTTTGTAAGTTGAAGTTGAATTTAAGCAATTATTTTATTTTACAAGATGCTATATTCTGAATATTTATATAAAATGCTTTAATATATGTAGCATGATCCAAAAGTTCGGGAACAAGGTGTAGAAAACCTTACCCTGGTTAGTTCACAGCACCGAAAAGTACATCCACCTTCAAATTAGTCCCCTTGGGCAATTATACACTTCTGCCAGCTTTCGTACATCTTCTAGAAGCTCAGCTGGAAGCCATATTTTGCACCTCCACGTAAGGCCTCTTGCGATGCTGCTTTCACTTCATCTGATGAGAGAAAGTTGCGTCCCTGTAAATGTTTTTTCATTGATAGGAGCAGATAAAAGTCACACAGACTTGTCTGGTGAATAGAGGAGGGGGGATGTGAAAATCAGCGTGAGTTTTGGCGAGGAACACTTTATCAATAGAGATAGATGGGCTGGTGCGTTGTCATGCAGAAGATACCAGTCGTCACTCTGCTAGAATTGAGGCCGTTTACGACGAATGGATTCACTCAAACGGTGTCTTCAAGGAGTGATTTGTGCCTCAGTGATTTGTGCAAATGTTTGGCGACGATTTTTTCGAATACCTTCAGACACAAACTCAACCTTTTTGAGTTTCATGAAGTCGAATGTCTCACAACGCGCTAACCGTATTCGATGGATTTTCGGCCCTTTGAAAGACGCTGATGCCATTCGTAAACCTTGGATCTCACCATAGTAGATTCACCACACACCTTACTTACAATTTCCATACTCTCTATTAGTGTTCTACCTTAGCGCTGGCAGATTTTAATGTTCAATGCTGCTCAAGAAAAGCCATTCTTCTTAAATCGCGGATCGAAGCTAATTAGTTTCGGAAGATAGCAAATGCGCTGCGGTTTGGTCACATGGCACGAACTAAACCAACCTGGCCAGGTAGGGTTGGGTAGAAGAATCCATTTCAAGCGGTTAAATCTAGGTTCCTGCTTTCATCTTCAGGGATGGCCGCAGCCCCCGAATTTTTGGATCGCACTACGTAGTACGTATTTCATGAAGTCTGACAGTAAGCTACTATTTTACGATTCATAGTTTAGATAAAAGAGAATTTGAATTAGGCTGAGTAATGTACATCTAATTTTTTTCTTATTTTATTTGAATACTATAATCGTGTTCTCTTTAGATGTATAAAATCTATGTTAAATTGTTTTATTTTTTGTCAATTTTTTTAAACGTAAATATAAATCTTCTCTTCTTATATTTGAACGAAAAAGAAAGACTCAGGACTGTGATGAATGGGATAAATTTATGTAACGTCAAAGTCACATGATAACTGCAGTCACGTAATTCCATCAAATTAATTCAAAAACTCATGTGATGTCACAATCATTTGATATATGCAATCATGTCTTTCAAGACCATCAGTTTACGAGAAAAGCTGTTGCAAAATTTGGCTTTTTGCTGAAAATATCTTATAAAGAGTACATATTTGTATCACATAGATAAATAAAATGTACTTGATTTAAAAGTACTCGTATAAAATTATTATTTTGTTTGAACTCCGGAAAACTTTTGAAGAATTTTAATATTTGAAAATTTTTACCCGATTACAAAATTAATGTTAGTTTTGAATTCTTTGGAGAACACGTCATTGTGTTTATCATGCAACCGTCATAAGTTGATCCCATTGATAAATCCATAATGAATGGGAAATGTATCGGTTAGATCTTATCAGTTCGGTGCCGATGTTTTTATGGATACATATTGTTACGAATTTTGCGTAATAAATGATTAAAATAATGCAAATAATTTATATCTGGATGTGTAATATGTTAATATTGCTCTCTGTTTATTTATTTTATGCTAAAATTCTAATATTCGCAAGCAACGCCGTTCCTTATATTATAATGGTGATTCAAAGGAAACGCAACTCCGGCTGAGTTTAGATCACTCTTGAGGCAAGTTCAAGAAGATTGGTATCAATGCCAACCATGCGTCAGAGGTTTCACGAACGTGGTCTTTATGTAAGGCGACAAGCTATTTGCGTCCCACTCGGGCAAACATTATAGGTGTGAACATTTACAGCGGGAACGTCAACATGTCCATTGGATTGCTATTCTTACGAATGAGTCAAGCTTTAACCATGAATGCGATAGTAGTCGTATGTTCATTTAATGAGAACCTAGAACTCATTTTCATCCATGACACATTCGTGAAAGAGATGCATACGGATCAGGCAGTGTCTGTTTTGGGAGTGGTATCTCTTTGGGTGGACGTGCAGACCTCCATGTCTTTCCCCGTAGATATGTTAATGTTCACACCTATTGAGATGGCATCCTGGACTCTTACGAGCGCCCTTGCGCCGCGGCAATAGGAGATGCTTCCATGCTACAAGATGATAATGCGGGATCAAACAGGATGCTTATCTTTAGCAGGAAACAATTCAACCAATGCAGTGGGTCACACGCACGATCAGTGGACTTAAAACCTATACAGCATGTTTGGGACGCTCTAGGACGACGTGTAGCTGCTCTGAGTCTCCCTTCTAGGTACCTAGCCAAGCTTTCAACTACCTTTGAAGAGCAGTAGCTCGCACTTCCTTCATAATTAATATTCCGCCTAACTGAGAGCATCAGAAACTACTAAATACATATACAAAGATCCTATTCAAAGATTATTGCATTATTACGTTATTTTCATCTTTCAGATTGATGTTCAAGGTTATTTCAAGCTGCCATCTTTAATTAAGGCTCTTTTCTATTTGTACGTTTTCCTATTAAGTTTATTCTCCGTTTTTGGTTTTGGAAAATCTTTATTAATCAAGGTAGGTGAAAATGAATTACATTTTTTATGTTTATAATTTTATTGTTTTTTTGACGAATGAGAGAATTTAATGATTTTGTGTGTGTTCAATTCATATTTTTAGAGAGTCTTTCGTCACCCATGCCGTGTGTTAATGACAACGACTGTTGTTCTATAGGGCCTAGGTTCGAATTCCGGACAAAACATGGATGTTTGTAAATGTATTGTGCCTGCGCGGCATGTGGGTACTTCAAATAGCCGTCGAGTCACATGTCCTCTCGTGAGGTTGGTGGAAAGGGAAGTGGACTACCTTCAGGGTGTTCTCCCTCAAAATTGGGTGGAACTGAGTCAAATCATACTGTCACCTGTATAATGATCAAAGCTACGGCTAACGAAAAACATATATCTATCCCACTTGCCTGGAGGAATTTTGTGGGCCTCGTTCTGACACCGTCAGATAGGTGGCATTAGCAGCAACAGAAAGTTTTGTTGTAGATTCATGGCATTAATATACATTTGAAAAAAATATCGATGATATATATAATCGCAAAAAAGCTTCTATATCTATTAAATATTTCAAGCAGCATTGTAATTTATTACATAAATGGTTAATTATAATTTCAAGAAAGTATTCAAGTATAAGAAAAAACGAGCAAAAATTAATAGGCATTAATTTTTTTGGAGGGGATATACTGCTGCATATGGCAAATTAATCGATAAAAGTATTGGACTTGCTCTGGTCAGGCAAATTGTTATCCTGTTTGACATTGATTTTTAGAAAATTCAGACATTATCTGAGGTTTTTTTTTACATACACTCTTCTATTGCCAAGTTAGGTCAATGAGATCAACTGTATATCAAAACTAGAAATGCTATGTTCAGAAGAAATATGTAGTTCCTTATGGCCTGCAAAGAGCTTGGCAATAAGTACATAAAATAAGTGCAAATAATTGATACGGGCTTCTAGATATTAATCGTTTAAAATGTAAGCCTGGGATGCCACTGAAGGAAAATCAAAACAACCCCTTTGAATATAATTGACGTACAGACAGCCTGTATCGTTGTTGTTCGGCAGGTCAAATTAAAAATCATCCCAGCCCCTAATTTCCAATTGCTAGACCTTTTGGTGAGCTTTAAACAGGTTAAAAAACCCATCCACCGCCTTGGACGTCTTCACACACACACACACACACACACACACACACACGCACGCACACACACGCACACACACACGCACACACACACACACGCACACACACACACACACACATCTTCTCTGATTATTATGGATAATTTCTAAACGAGATTCATTACTGAAAACAATTATTTTAGTCAATTCCTAATAACTCCAGAACGTTATGACCAGATGTTTTTAGTAGAGGATAAATCTGGAGAATATACTGCTAAGGGCAACAGTCAAACATCCCTCTTGTTGAAAGATGGTATTTCCAAAGCCATGGAATAGGAAAAAACTAACACCTTTACGATCTGAGAAATGTAACACTGGCTGTTTATACTCGTATCCCGACAACGTAACGAGAAGTGTTTGTTAGAGTGATTATGAAAACAAGCACATTTTTTGAGAGTCTCGGGCTTTAAGAATGCAGAACGATTTAGGCCCATGGAAATATGTATTTGTTTTGAATAAAGTTCTTTTATATTAGGCAAAGAGAGCCTATAAAAGTTGTATTGGTATCGAAATCATAGTACCTGTACACAGTTATTAATTATTACTGAATTAAACTGAATTTTTTTTTTACTTCTAATGGGCTGCGGATTGGTGTTCTACCATTGCAGACCTAGAACATTCCTGGAAGCTGGTATCTCTTTTTTAGTGCGGCAACTTATAGGCGGACACCAATCACCGCAGGTAAATTTGACGTCCAGTTTCCTCCCTAGAGGGAGACACCTGAGCTCCGATGATGTGAACCTGTGCTAGGACTTAATTTTCCCGAGAGCATCTAAACCAAACAGACACACTCCATGGATCTTTTACATGGCGTATAATCAAATGACATAACCGCTGTCAATTTTCTGCATCATGAAAATCCCCTGACTTGTGCTGGGGTCGAACTCGCAACCTTGGGTGCTGAAGGCCAGCGACAAGTCAAACACGACCCCCAGCCGGCATTTGAACTGAAATAAAATAATATAAATTGCAAATGGATATTGCTCCTTACATTTATTATCCTGAGAGAAGACCTTTCCAATAAATTCGCTGATATTTCAAAGGTCAAACATCTAACTTTAGCACTCTAAAGAAAATTGTCCTTTTTAGATAGAAAAATTACATGAAATTGGATTTAATACTTATTTTTAAAGCATTTGTGGTGTATTAATTCCTTCATTTTCTCCAACACTACAGCAAGTAAATACTTATTTATTTGTTTCTTTTCAGTATGCCCCCACTTTGACTTTTGGACTTTTTTCGAAGACAGGCCCTACGAGACAGCAGGTATAGTCATAATGCAATTTTTGAAATGTATTTTGTATTGATATTTATGCGGTTGAAAATTTTCATTTTAATGAATTTTTCAGCTTCTCACACGCCTTTGCTTACATTTTATTTAAGATTTTAGAAGGCTCTACCCAAATGACATTTTATGCTGAAGGATGGAAAAATAAAACTAAAGAGAGAGATTTCTCGAATCAATATTCAACAAAACCTGATTCAAGAAAAAAATTAACGATCACCGGACCAGGTATGAGTACAAAATATATTAAAAAAATTAATATTTCTAATATTTACATCCGTAAAGGAGCGATACGCTTTTAACGTTTTCAACATGCAAGTTACTTGGAAAACTCCTGGCTAAATTGTAAAGGAGCCTTTTTGACTATACAATGCATATCTAAAAAGCATTAAGCTTTTGCAGTTGAGAAATATTAAAAAAGAAAAATTATAAATAAACAAAATGAAGATGAATGAACATGTTAATAAGTTCTATTTCTACAATAGAATGCTCTTAAGCTTGATTACAAACATAGACACAAAACAGCATTATGGACAACGCAGTAACATGCATTCTGAAACGTATTTTTTACATTCTGAGCTGTCAGACCAAAAATATTCTTTTTCCATACCTGAGCCATTCATTTATTTTGGTTTGCAGTCCCATACAAGCGGTCACTTGACCACGGTTCAAAATTACGAGGCCCGCCTCCAATAGCCCTCATGTTGCTATACACTCGACATTAATAAACCTACCCTCATCCGAAATTGTGCAATGATAAGTGTTGAAACTACTGGTAGGGGAAAGTAATTATATTAATGGTCGCAATCTCTCTCTAAAACTAAGTAAAGGCTATTGTCAACGGACCTCGTAATTTTGAACCATAAAGAACGAAAGGACGACAGCGAGAGGACGTTGGCACATAACTTCTTTTCTTAGCCTCGAAGGATTTAATGTGAATCAGCCCCTCCACACGGCGAATCTTTAGAGTCATTAGAGCTCGGATTTACGACTCGACAACGTCGGCAGTGAAATCGGGACGATAACTACTTTAGGTGAATGAAGCTAGAGTAAGGGATGGATAATATAAACGCGGATGAGTGAGATACTGCATATATCTATAAAATAAGAAAAATTATTTTCATTCCCTAAAGAATTTCTTCTTATACCTTTGTTATATTTAACAATGGAGAAATCTCACTCTAAAAGTTATGCGTGGCTAGGATTCTAGAAAAGAGCAGCTTTTCTGCAGCATCCCAAAAATGTGCTTGATAGGGTTAAGGTCCGGCGATCGAGCATGCCACTCCATGCACTGAATTATTTCCTGCTCAAGACAAGCATCCACAATGTGATCCGTGTGTGGTCTCGCATTGTTATCCTGAAGCACAAAAGCATCACCTATTGCTCCGGCACAAGGGCGCATATAAGCATTCAGTCTGTCATCTTTTTGTATGTTTGAGTATTAACATTTCCACGAGAAAATACACAGAGGTCTGTGCGTCCACCCAAAGAGATACCTCCCCCAACACAGACACTGCCTGATCCCTATGCATCACTTTCTCGGATGTGTCATGGATGAAAACGAGTCTCAGGATCGATCTTTTCGAATGAAATGCCTATTGTTGCTTTCGAGGCTCAATCTGAGCTCATCTGTAAAGAGAGCTTTCTACTGATCACGCGTCTATTGAACATGTTGACGTGCCCACAGCAAACATCACAGCTTATGGCGTGACGTGAACTGGATGCAAATGGCTGGTCACCTAGCATAAAGCCCACGTTCGTGAAACTTTCGACGCACGGCTTAACTTTATACCAATTGCAGCGAGGGAGGATCTAAGTTCAGCTGGAATTGCGCTTCTATTCCTTCGTGCGCATAATGACAATTATCAGTCATCGACACTCGTGGTAGCACGTGGCCGTTTTTGGCTGAACCTTCCAGACAGAATCTTGTCCTTAATCTCAGACACGCAGCAACAATTGCCATCTTGCTTTGAGGCAACCATTTTCATGCACCTCGCAAATGACATATTCCAACTGCATCGCCCCTATTTTGTGTAATGTAATATGGGGTTGAGATTCTTTTTTTATCAACATATTCAAATTTTATTTACAGTAGCTTATTTTTGGGCAAAGCTAACTAATAACAACTTTATAAGATATCGGTTAAGACGACTAATCTTGTAATGCTTGCAAAAACAATCTCTCCAAGTTTTTAATCCTGCTACACATAAAAAGGAATCTCTTATTGTAATAGCTATTTCTTTTAGTGCTTTTGGTAAATAGACCATATTAGAAGGCATGACACCCCCCAAAAATTCTTGTGCTCAAATGTTTGAGAAATGTAAACATTGTTTGTTTGTGTGTGTGTGTATTTCATTATTCGATTTATAATTTTTCGTGTTGAAAATTCATAACTTGTAAATTTTGCCTTTAGTTTTAAGTTAAAAGTATTTGTTTACATTGTGATTATTTTTCCCCTCAGTACACTTGTGTTTGAGTTAAGCGACATTTAAATGAAGTTCAAAACACAATCGAAAATGAAATTACTAATCCCTAAGGCAAAACAAAACTTTAAACTTACTTATCTCAAAAAGATAAAATAATTAGTTTGCCTTCGTTTAAGATACTAAAGCTTTTTTTTCAATTGTGCTTAATGCTTTGAATTCTTTTGACCTATTGCTAATTGTACCCGTAACATACGCTGTTATGCATTTTTGAATTAAAAAGCAATACTTATTTTTTTAAAAAAATAACTGAACTCAGAATTTATACATTTTTTAAAGTATTTTCAAAATAAGCATTCATAAAAAGAAGCATTCTACAAATAACAATTATGTTATCACAAAACCCATACCAAATTTTGCTATACATAGTTTGACGTGCTTGTAAATCAAATTTTATGCGTGTACGTGAATTTTTGTTGGAGGAGTAGCATTTTGAAATAACTTCAGAAATTTTAAGTTTTTTCCTTAAAATAAATGAAATGGCAAGATTTTTATGAAATTTTGGGCGCAAAATCTGTTTTACGTTGTATACACGCATAGGAGACAACCAAAAAACATTTTTTAAAATCCTTAAATTAAAAAAGTTTGGTGTAAATCGTATCAGGTCCTCTTAAATGTAGTGAAAAAATTAATATATGCTAGTAAAGATATTTCATCAAAAAAGTTGTATCTAAAACCATTATTTAATTTTCTTTAAAAATGCTGCGATTAGGGGCACAAGGGTTTCTTCATGAAGTACAAATACAATGGGCTAAATTTATGAGATATCATAGTCACGTGATAATGACAACTTGTTTAAGGTCAATCAGTTTAGGAGCTCATGTGACGTCATATTCACACGATAAAAGCAATAAGGCGTTACCAGCTAATCAGTTGATGCGTTTCGTTGTTGCCTATCTTTGCTCTTTGCAGAAACTTTCTCTTAAAAAGTCAATAATAAAGCAAACAAAGTACAACAGTCAACAATAATAAAGCAAATAATGTACAAAATTCATTTTTTTACATGCATAAAATATGATTTTTGATGAGTAAATCTTTCTTATCGGTTGCTGGATTTTTGTAGGAGTGATTTCGTGAAAAGGGACGGAAATGTGTAACAGGAAGTCGGGCAGCGCGTGCTATTTGATTTGACGAATCAGCGCGCTTGGTGGTGTCTCTTCGCTACCCTCACATCGGGGTCTAACATCAAGCCGCCAGCCTTTTTTAATACGCATTTAGAAGTTTCACTTGTATGTAATGGAACCTTCGAACTCGACTTTTACCCACTTTAAGAGGCCCGGTTAACTCCAAATTCCGCACACTTGTCAAGGACCGATGACAAAATAATAATTTCATAATTTTGTTTCATTGTCCTGATCAGAATCATCAGGAATAAGGATTTTCAGATTTGGTGACTAATTCCATATGTCATTTCAAGATTTGGTGATTAATTCCATATACCCTTTGCAGATTTGGCGACTAAAAGATTAAGTTACCAATTGTCTTGTTTTTCTGAAAATGGAAATAAAAAAAAAGACTAGTGCATGTTTGAAAAAAAAATGCTCTAACCCAGCGTTTCTCAAACTGTGGGGCGAGCCCCCCTTGGATTGCATGACACCCCTACGTGAAAGGGGGGGGGCGGGACGCGAGCATATCGAAAAGTTGAAAATAAAAGATTTAAAATAATTATTAATTTACCGAAAGGAAGCAAAACAAAATACATTCTGACATGATGAAAAATAAAATACCTATTCACACTGATATAAGATACTTATATAAGTATTACAGTGCACAAAAAATATTTAATTATTGATCTATCAATACTAAATTTAAACCAAGTTTAGTAATTACTAGTGACTCGTATGGTCTTGTCATATCCAAAATATAATACATATATTGATAATATGTGCAGTTTACAATATTAAAGTCGCATTGTGGCTTTAGCGTCGATGAATATTATTATTTCATTCAATACATTGTTGCTGTATGAAGGGGGACACTCTGTAAATTAAGACTGAAAGTGGGATCGCAAATATGGAAAGTTTGAGAAGCACTGTTCTAGTCTTTAAACTTAAATATAAAGTCTGTTTTTCTAACTTCTCTAATAGGATCTGTGGAAAGAAGCATCATTCATTGCTTCATTTTACCAAAACAGCTGAGAATTGATTTAGAGCATAGGTTCTCAACGTGGGCGATCCCTTCTGGGCTTTTGAGGCTTTCTGGGAGACGTTGAGATGGCCCAGAGGGGCTTGGGCAGATTAACCAAAAAAGACTAAGAAATACGCTGATTATGTACTAACAAAAGTAAACTTTATTACTGTTTACCTTGTGTTGTATGTATGTGTTTAAATCATTCCATATCACATGTACGAAAATTCAGTTATTTCGGTAGTACGGGAAGTGGATGAAAGACTTAAAAAAGATTACATTACATTCAGACGTACATTAAATTGAATGATATAGTGCATTTTAATTTCAATAGTGCACGTGTTGTCTTTGTCTGTGAGCGATAGGAAACATTTTCGTCCACTGCATTTCATTATGTATATTATCCAAGAAATATAATCAAATATGTTAACCAGGAATTAACGTGATTCTTTAAAGGCCGAAACTGTCCTTTTATATTTATTTTGAAAGCAATAGTTTATTATGAACTACTTCGTATCATCTGAGCCCCTGCCTGTCTTTATAACATGTAATCTAAATATCTTTTACTCCACTCTTTTAAATGAAGAAGAAATTCAGTAGCGTTTCAATTCCAACACTAACCTACCTATGACTAAAATCTATAACATTACACATTTAAATATATTTGTGGCAATAGATATTTCAGATTCGCAAGTAAGAAAACTGGGACTTTAGAAGAAATAAAATTAAAAAATATATTCTTTTAGTAATAGGATATTTTTTAAAACTGAATTCTTGTTTTCACCATGTGTTACGTACATTCTTATTTCTCCAGAGTGGGAGGGGGTGGTATAGAAATATTCACTAGAAAAAGTGGCGGTGTCGAATTATTCACTAGAAAAGGGGGTGATATGGAAATATTCACTAGAAAAAAGGGGGCGATATCGAAACATTTATTAGAAAAGGGGGAGCCAGTTCAAAAAAGGTTAAGAACGTATGATTTAGAGGTTTCTCACCAGATTAAATAATATCTCACCAACTTTTCGATTCAAAATGTGTACTTTTGTGTCTTATACTGATGCAAGTTTCAGAGAGAATATTGAGCTCTTTTTAGTGAAAAATATCATTGACTTAACACCTTCTTTCGCATGAATATTTTAAACTTAGCTCTTCCAAATTTCCTTAGTTGACTGATCCTACATTCTGCATACCAGACCGTATCGACGCACTAGTAAGATGCCAATGGGTATTCCAGATTGTAAAAAATGACACATTTCAGATTAATTCATCAATGAATAAATGGACACAAGTCGAAATGTTTCGACAACTGACAGTGGCACTGTTATTGACGCTGTTTTTCTACGGTTTTTAAATACTTTGAAATCTTAAGTATATGTGTCATACTTTAACTATCCTATATTTATTGTGCCTTCGCTCTTTGTAGCCGTGGTAGCCTAGTGGGGGTAGTTAGGAGAGGGGGTGCTTGCTCAATCGTTGACCATGGTTTAAAATTCCGAGGTCCGTCGCCAAAAGCCCTCGTGTAGCTGAACAGTGCGACGTTAATATTCACCCACTCACTCTCAGTCTCCACTCATCCCCAAATTGAACAAGAATAATTATTTTTGATCAAAAATATTGCAGTACTCCTTGTGTTAATTATAAATTTTTTTTAAAGATGAAATTATTCGATAGAAAATTATTTCCAATCATACCTGATTCATCTTTTTCAGGATTTAAGTTACTATTGCATAATTACCACGATAACATGTCAGGTGTTACACATCATATGCGACTACTGTAAGGCTCGTTTAACTTTTTTTTAAATTTGAAAATTTTTTTTGAAGAAATTTTTTTATAACATCTGAAAATTTTTGCTCTTAAATAAAATTCGAAATTTTACAAATAGAACAATCTTACAAGGTAGTTTAATGTCTGTTTTGAATTCTGCGGAGAACCGCGTTTGTCTTTATTATGTGACCGAGAGTTAAAGAATAACTCAAATTAAAAGTCAACAAATTGGCATGAAAACCAATTGCTTAGGAAGGTAATGAAAAACTAATTTATTTTAAAAAAGTATTTTCTGATTTTATAATTTTTTTAGTATAAATATCAGGATACTAATTCGTTTAAAACAATATTCCAATGCATCGTAAATGTAAGATTTATACTGGAACTTCTTTTTTTTTTAATAAATATTTTAAATCAAAACTAAAAAAGGAAAATTAAAAAAAAATTATCTTAAATAAAAAAAAATGCCCGAGAATAATTTTTTTGAAAATTTTAAAAGAATTTTAGCCAGAATAAAATTTATTATTTTGATTTATTTAATTAAATTAAAACCTTTCTTCGAATATTGTTTTCAAGGTTCAATTTTATATACACATTCTATGATTTTTATTTAAAAATGATTTTTCTGAATTATGTCAAAAAGTTTTGCTATCTTTAAAATTATATTGATACTACCAGTTACCGTTTGCATTATTTACAAAAAATTCTTTTAAAAAGTATAAAAAATGTTCAAATATAATCTAAGATCAAAATACCGGTTAAAAGTGATTTTCCTCTTGAGTGACTTAACCTCTTGTGTTTAAATTCATAAAATAACTTAGTTATGCTAGAGCATTTTTAATGTGTATGTGAAATTACGAGAACATATTAAAGGAACAATGGGTAAGTTTTGTGGAGTAATTTATTTTGCTCAACTCATTTTAATTTGTCTTATGATAAGGTAATACTTAACAAGCTTTTATAGCATATTTCTATCATGCATAATTTTCGAAGTTGTACATTGTGATTTAAACTAAATAATTCATAATTTATAATGATAGAACAATAGGTAAAGTAAAAGGAAAAGGGCAACATTCTCATCTTTAGAACAGTATAATTTTTTTTAAAAACATTTGTTACATTGTTATAAAAAGGACATATTTGATAGCTTTACGTGTGCATTTCTTTCCATGGGAATGACCCTTTCTCAAGGCCAGCTTTTATTTAATAGTTAGGTAAAAATTGATGATTTATAAAATAATCTAAAACAGTGGTCTTCAAATTTTTTAACTCACGGAATCCCTAGTACTGGAAGGGGTTTTAGTGGTACCACTAGAACTAGAAAGTATTTTCATGAAGTTCCAATCCCCGCGCATACTTAGAAGAATATATTTAAAAATAATATTTAAAGTAGATCAACATGTGATTCTCACAAAAGCGTCTAAATGGAAAAAAATTGAAACTGATTTTTTTAAATGTGATTCAATAGATAATTTTTTGAAAACCCCGAAGGCTTGTAAAATTGCAAAATGGAATTCCTGAAGCATGATAAAAAAAGTGAACAAAAAAGTTTTTATAAAGTACTGAAAAAAATCTTTAAGTATATTACTTTTTAGTTGATTTAAAAATGTCACTTCCTTGTATATAAATATAAGTAATTATCTTTCATGATTGAATAATTTTCAAAATATTTTTTACTTTATGTATCTTTATGTGTTTATTTATCACTAGCATTTTAATCTTATTCATTGAACTGTATTTGTACTTAAGATAAAATTTCTAACTTTTCATGCTTTCTTAAGCTCCTGCGATTAATTTAGCTTAAATGTAGTGGGTAGGGCAAATAAAAGTGGCCTGAAGAACCGTGTTTCAGGTTAATAAGATACAAGGCAAAGGAGAGGAGAAAGTTCACTAACCTGCTTATAGCAGTTGTTGAAAATGGCCCCCATTCATCTCTTGGCATCTTTGTGTTCTGGTTTGCAATTTTGCGGAAGGCAGATCGAAGCAAAACAACTCCAATCTCATCAGAAACACTCTGTTGTAGTTCTTGAAGACTATGAAGTTGTTTCGATACACCTTAGACTTGAAGGCTTCCCTCGAAAAGCAATTGCACACCCAGGTGACAAATAAGGTGACCTGGGTGGCCCGCCAGGACCACCTGCTAACAAATCTACCAGGAAGGAAGATTATGTAAATGTGATGCATAAATCAGTAGGATATTTGGGCAAGTGCACTATCCTGTTGGAAGTAACCATAGGTATTTTCCTTCTCAATTAACGTTGCCCCAAATGGATTGCCTCTGATCAACTCACACTGACACAGCCCGAACTAAGATCTGAACCGGTTTCAATCATTCAGTGTGCCTCCAATGTTATCCGCTCGACAGGGTAATTTTTATTTGCCCTACCCTGTTGAAGTTTGAAATATAAGGTGCCTTTACCGTGATTAATGTAATGTTCAGATTCCTTTCCTTTTTATATATATGAAACGTCACTGAAATAAAATACAGAAAAAGTACTTTTTAACAAAATAAATTATTTGCTATGCTCACAAATTATGATGAATTTATCTGGTATTGATTTAACGAATGCAATTTTTTTAACGAATGCAAATTTTTCCTCTATGATTATTGTGTCTGACGAATCTGATATTTTAACTAAAAATACACCAGTCACATATTATGCATTTAAAAATTAAAACCTAACATCAACTCCTTTGCTGATGATCTCGTGAGAGCGTGTAGTGAGGCATTAACATTTAGTCAGGGGCCAATGCGTGATTTTGAAATGTTGAGATTCAACAATCAAATGCTTCAATCGGCTTTATGTGTCAGGTGTGTGCGTAGTGATAGTGGAGAGGAGTAAAAGGAAGAAGCTAGTTGCCAAATTATGTGTGGCAAAACGGTTTTGAATTTCCAGGTTTATATTTAGCCTATTAATTGTGACTGTCGTATGCGTAAAAAGTAGTGATTATTGGCTGCATAAACTGTAATTTTTGAAAAAAAATATATTCACAAATTTTAAGATGTTTAAAATATTATTAGGCCAGGCAGGAGCTAAAAAAATAAACAAAAATTATGAAAAATTTATGATGAATCATGTTTCCTTGTATACACCAAATGAAACAGCGCATAAGTTCGTATAACGAATTTATTTATGGACGATAATAACGTTTTTTAATATTAGCGTAAAAGGGGCAAAAGTCGAAAAGTTGATGTTTATCTATTTCTTAAAAAACATCTACCTTTATATGTATTTAATTTTTCTTGCATTTTTTGAGTAATATGTTTGTAATGTATGTTTACGTTAGCCAAACAAAATAAGTATCATTAATAAAATTGGCATTTTTATAAAATAATCCCATATTTTGGATCCAATACTTTAACAACGACGCTTACTATGCGACGAGTATATTAGTTTGCCGTGACGCACATATTGCGCTCTCTCAAACGCGGGCGTCACAGTTAACTGTTTAAAAAAAGCTTGCAATGAGTTGTAGAGACAATAATATTGCAGCGCTTCACGCTCTCCAAAGGCGAACGTAGTAAGGCCTGTAATGAATAATGAAATAGCAAATTCTTTTTCTGAATTGGAATTTGGTATTTGATTGGATGTTAATTATGCCAGCGAGGGATAACTTCTTCCTTACCAAAATTTCCATGATATTATTCTGATTTTTGAGAGGAAGAATTGCATGATGGGCAAGAGGTGACACGTCATCTGTAAGATTCCACTATGGCAGGAATGATAATTTGAGAAGATGACTCCACAGCAGTTAGTCATTAATTTTCGCTGTTTTGTTTCATTTTTACACATCACGTGGCAGCGCGTAATGCGACTTTTTTTTTTTTTTTTTAAACATGATTTCACCTCCAGTGCCAATCACGCGCTCTAGGCGAAATCGAATTAATCTATGAGGAAATGGTTTCATAATTTTTCATTTTTTAATCATGGAATTAATCATTTGAAAGTCTCACAAGATTGGCAATTTTTATGTGAAATTGAAATATATGCAGAAAAAAAAAACATAAATATTATATTCTTTAAGATTATGAAAAGGTTTTAAAAACCGATTTTTATATTGCTGTCATTAAAGAAAAATACTTAACATAATAAAAAAACATGCTCTTCTAAGAAATTACATTAATCATCACTAAATTATTTGATAAGGGCTTATGAATTTAATTCTATTTATATCAGATAATACTAATAAAAAGTTAAGCTTTTTGAGTGCTGTTTGCTATCGCCTAAATAATATTTTTAAAAGATGTTTTAGATATTTTATATAATTTTTGTTTATTTTGTGACAATTGTCTTCTTGCTTTTGAAAAAAATGTATCATGTGTTATCATGTGTGACACATTAATCAAAAGTATTTTGAATTTATACTGATTAACGTCAAACATTTTTTAGAACCTGCCTACCCTCTTACAGCAAAATGTATGGTTCAGGCTGGTATGACTCTTCTTAAAGAACAAGAAAAAATGCCTTTAAAGTAAGCTTCCTCGGCAAATTTCTAATGCTTTCTATTCTTATCCTATCCACGTAATATATATATATAAAAATCTCGCGTCACAATGTTTGTCCTCAATGGACTCCTGAACCACTTAACCGATTATAATAAAATTTGCACACCATGTGCAGTTTGATCCAACTTGAGAGATAGGATGGTTTTCATTTCAATTTATCACGCCATAATTTTTTTATAGCCGGAAATGTGAAGAATCCTGAAAAAACGTTGCCAGATTCCCGTAAGGGATGCTCATTCGGTTCTCTCGACGTTATTTCTGAATTTCGTCAAGGTCATTCACGTTGCGTTAGCTTTGTGTTTGGAAGATGGGAAAAGTTGAGGTAGTTTTGAGTCTCGCTGCGTAGAAAAAGGGGAATTCCCTCATATAACCCATCACAACCGATGGTTTTTTTTTATTCTTAAAGATTGATTTATTGAAGAACAGTAGAATATAAGAAAAAAAATATCATAAAAATTATAAGGAAATATTTTTAAATATATTTTTATCACATAGTATTATTTTCTTTTTGAATTTCATACTGTGAAATGAATCAATATCGTTGCGTTTAAATAAAAATTATTTTTAAAACTTTTAATATCAGTGATTTAAAAAATAAAAAGCCAAAAACTTTTTTGAACAAACTTTAATAAAACACTCAAAATACTTAATAATTAATAATTTTTCCCGTGTGTCGAACATTTCAAAAAATCCTCACACGACCCCAAGGGGTGTTGCGGGGGCGGGGGTTTTAAGGGGCGTTATAAATTTTTATTTTTAAGTTATTAGACGTACAGTCTTGAAACTTAGTAAGCAGATTCTTCTCATAGGGTAGATATACGCTAAAAATGGGTTAATTTTTTTTTGTTAAGCAAGTAAAATTTGAACTGGTCTTGTATTAATAATTTATAATCAGGGGTTTGAAATGATTTAAATTATTTGAAACATCTATTTCTTTTTATAACACAATGCACGCGATGGATTTAATTTCATATTAACGTGCAACACTTTGAAGCTGCATAAAGGCTGTTGGTGACGAACTCGTAAAGTAGAATTTCGATCAAGTGATGATAGATCCCCAAAACTTAAGAAAAAATCAGTGCTGAGTTGAGATAGAACAAGAAATTGACGTTTAAAAGAAGGAACGATGGCTTACGCCGCAATCTAAATTCGACAATGATCTCCTTTAAAAGATCAAGAAACGCTGTGAGTATAATATGTTTAAATCTAAATGATGGCAACTATGTAGAGAAGTTTTAAGAATAACAAATATAAACTAAGATTCCGTCGCGATTACTTTCAGCAGTAATTAAAACTTTACAATCTTAATCCATATATATATATGCATATTTACATTCATTCAACTTCTAAACTTCTCTGTTCTTTATTGATTGATATTTTTATTTGTCTTCATCTATTTATATGTAAGTTCTCATGACTTATAAAATTTTTGAAAACTCATTTTTCTACAGGGGAGGTGTTTTAACCCCAGGAGTAGCTTTTGGAAAAACCACAATACAGAAGAGATTGGAAAAAAGTGGAGTGACTTTTACATTTCAAGACATTTCGTAGAGTATATCAGAGGATTAGAGTATTAAATGCTATAAAGTCGGAAGAACATAATGTATTGTATTATATAGTAGTGTGTACTGAGGCAGTAGGAATGCAATTGTGACCTTTTTTTAATGGTTTTGAAATGAAAGTCAAGCAGTTTTTGTAAAAATGTTGTTATTTTTTATCTGTTACATGTATTTTTGTTGCTTATTGAAATCCTTACTTATAAAACAGAATTTGCAAGCTTATTTTCTCTTAAGCTACTGAATTAGGATTCGTAATAGTTTATTGTATACAAAATATTTACTATTTTGTTATGATCTTCTAGGTATATTAAACATAGCGATACCATTAGGAAGTTATAATAAGCAGTTCAATAATAATTTCTGAAGTGTTTTATTTTTAGCTTCCTACTGATTGAGCTGTTCTTGGTTGTATCAACTCCATAGTATGGGCTTTCATATCATAAAATCCCATATAAATTTTTAAGAATTAAAACTTTTTTATAGTATTATAGCATATTTATTACGTTTTTAGGATATTCACTTTTAAAAACTGAATCAGAGAGAATTAGATAATCACAAAACACATTTTCAAAAGTATTTTTTGTGTGTAAATAGGTTCTCAGAATGTAGTATTTTATGACAATAAATGCAGGATTTATCAGTATTATTATTATTTTTATGGAAATAACATGGATTTAAATCCAAAATAAATAAATAAATATTAAATAATTTTTTTATAAGAAATCTGTTCAAATAGTGCTATATTTATAAAAGAGTATCAATGAAAACATTTGAATATCTGCATAATACAAAAATGTATTGTTCATCAATAAATAATTTATTAACATGAATGAAATTCAATTTTTTTATTTTCAATCAGTTATTCAATACATTATTTGAAAAAGACGAAAAAAAAAAACATTCGTGGATATTAAATAAATACGTTAGAAACTTGCACATGCGTGGGAAATACTTTGTTTCTCTCTCATCATGATATTCTTTCAAATCACAGATTTTCAAAATTTCATTTGATTATTATACAATTTTCATAGTTTTCTTTTTCAGTTGTTTTCGTTTATTAACTCCCGATCATACTGATATAAATAAGGGAATTAATAAGCTTTTACAGAAAACTTTTAGCTTATAATTTGTAGACATAAACACTAAACACAAACACATCTTTCTATAACTTTCAAATAAATGAAGTTTACAATTTAAAATTTACTTTTGTAGTGGAGTAAAAATATAAAATTTGAAAGAATATGTATATAAAGCAATATTGCAAGACAGATCCTTTTCCTTCCAGGGAATCTGAAATCAACAAATTTATAATGAATATCTTATAAATTGAAATTGATCGACAACGAAAGAGAAAAAGTCGAGAAAGTATTTTATACATTGAGGGAAAAAATCCTAAAGGAAAGAAACAGTTGTACCAGGAAACTTAACTGTTAAAACACTTAACTGTTCTTACATTCGGTAATGATTACTTCTTTCAAAAAAAATGTTGTGTGATTCAGGACAGATAATTTATAATTCAACACAAAAATTTAGAACTATAGATTCTTTCAAAATCATAAATAGATTTGAAACACTAGAAGCATTATACATTCTGTTGATTGGTCTAACGACATTGAAATAATTTAATTATTTAAAAAAATGCTGAAATATAAAATATGTAATGTAAATACAGTAGAACGTCGTTTATTCGAACATTTATTATCCTGAGCGTCAAATATCCCGATCAAAGTCCGGATACGTTCTCGGCCAGTTTGTTTCCAAGTGAGGGGGTGTATACGTGCTCTTTTGTTGAGTTTTGTTGATGGAGAAACCAGGATGGCATGCGATGCAGAAGACTGGATCTTAAATGCTAAATGATGACGAGATAATGACTTCCATGCAAGAAGAATCCGACACTGTCGACGATGAAACGGATGAAGACGAGGACAACAACAACAACAACGAAAGTAGCAAGGTCTATCAAAGGCTGACGCTTTTCTGCGTTAGAGACAGCTATGGAGTGATACGAACAACAATCAGAGTGCTGTCCTACTCAACTACTGCTACTCAAGAGAGTCAGAGACTTTGCAGTGAAAAAGCGAAGGTGTACAATTGTACAGCGAAAAATAAATAATTATTTTCCACAATAAAGGCAAAATAGCGACATTTTGCACCTATTTTGCTTTTTCTTCAAGCCCGTTTCCCGCATGTGATGATTTTCAATATTCCTATAGTGTCCAGTTTCATATACTGCATGGATCACATTCAGTTTTCGGTTATCCGAACAATCGTGTATCCGAACGGTGTCCGGTCCCAATGGATTCGGATAAACGACGTTCTACTCTGTATTTAATATTTTATTCGTAAATATATATAGCTCATTATCTGGAAAAAAATATTATATGAATAAATGTTTCGAAAGATATTATTCAACTCTCCAAAGTACACATAACTAGTCAAAAATATAAATGATTTTTACCGCATTTGGGGCCAGGACACAGCAAAGTACAACTACAGGGCTTGTTCTTCAGGTTTAAGACATAACCATCACCACATAGTTTACGTTCACAACAAACATGGTTGAATATCGTATGTTCAATCAAAGGATCTGAAATAATGTACAGTACAAAATAAACATATTAAATTAATTTTTAGGAAGGAAATTTGGTTATCTAATATCCTTTAATAAAATCATTCTAAGAGCAAATTTTAAGGAAATACACTTTTAATTAAATCACATATACATGACTTTAAATTTTAAAATGTTTTATATTTTTACAGAAAATGTCTTTTAATTAATTTTTTACATTGATTGAATTTTCAATCTTAAGTAACGATATTAATATACATATATGTATTACTAGTATTTATTTATAACATTAATACTCACTGCATGATCTGCACATTTTTCGGCAGTATTTCTTAGCTATTGCGAAGTTGTTCAAAGAGCACGAAGCTTTGGTTGGAAATCCTGGATTCATTCCACATCTCTGATGGTCATCTTTACAAACGCCTATTGCATAGACATAACTCTTTAAAAATTTAGATTACAAATTAACATTAAAATGACTAAAAACTGTTTTTAGTTTAGTATAACAATTTTGTCCAAAAATTATCAAATAATTACAACATTTTTGTCTGAATCACTAAAAAATAGCTCATTTTTTCGAACAAAAATGGAAAAGTGAGGACTTTAACTTAACTCAGTGGCGCAACAGCATATGAGAGCCATAGCCTACTGTGCAAAACTAAGAAAATGTGAACTTGGGCCAAGAGGTGTATGAGCAGATGTTCCGGTCAGGTGGTCAGTCTGACGCAACACCCCCAGTGTCAGATTCCCAAGAAAGCTTTGTACTCATTTATCGTCTCACTGAAGGGTTGAAAGGCTGAGTCAACCTTGCTCAGCCGGGGTTTGAGCCACGGACCTGTGGAAGCACGATGCACTAACCACTCAGCCACTGGACTTCGAGGATTTTATAAAGTATTAGTTTGTTGAAAATATTGAGATATTAAAATTTTATACTCTGAAGTGTCAAAAAAAGCAATGCGACTACCTTTTAATATCTTATAAGGCCACTTTTTGTCCAGCGAAGTGTAACAACTGGACATGGCATTAACTCTAAAAAGGCGTCGAAAACCCGAAGAAATATGCAGTCTGAAATTGTGAAAGCGTTACCGGTGCAGGATTTCATTCCATTCTTTGAACTGGGAATCATATCTGGAGATTAAAAGGGCCAAACCATTTGCTGAAATTGCCCACGATGTTCACTAAACCAATCGCGAATGAGTTTGGCGTAGTGAATTGGCACATTATTTTCCTGGAAAACTCTATCCTTGATCGGTTCATGAAGTCCACGAATGGGTATTAATGGTCACCTAGTAATTGAATACCTATTTCCAGCCAATGATTAATTCCGTGTGAACAGAAGACCAGTCCTTGTCACGTAAAAGCTAACCACATCATTATTGAGCCTCCACCATCATTTAAAGAGACTTGAAGTATTTTTAAGGAAAACTATGTATTCATATATTGATGGAAACATACTTTGAAAAGCCCCAAAGCCATTATGCTCTGAAAAGGACCTTCTTTTGTATTTAAAAAGTGCTGCACTTTGACGTGACATTTATCTGGAACTGAAAATCTTCTGAAGATATATTCAGCCGTTCTGCTTCTCAATACCATGATTGCAAAAAAGAGGTTGATGGTTCAAGAATATCTGCATGAAACAACCTTTGCATCACGTTCCATACATTCTGTGGCATTCGTGTTTGTGATCTAAGTGGCAAAATTATTCACTAGAATCATCCAGAATGTTCATCAAATCAATCGCGAATATTTTTGGCCCAGTGTCTTAGTGCATTTTCAGACTAGGAATTCCATTCTTATTCGGGCATGAATTCCTGTAAATGGTTTTCTAATAGCTGAATATAAGCACTTAGAGTCAATAATTGGTTCAGTTAAACCAGATGACCCAATTTAAGCCATGTTAAAATAGCCCACACTGTTATGGAGCAACCATTAGCTTGCACAGTGTCTTGTTGGTAATTTAAAGCCATAGCCTGTCGCAGTATTTGCAACATTCCAGTTCCACCATCAGCTCTTATCAACTAGATTTTTGTGACTTTTTTACTTCTGTAGTCTTGATAAAATCAGGATTCATGCCCAAAATGCTTCCTTTTATAGCAGAAGACTACTATGGCT
Source organism: Trichonephila clavata (assembly GCA_019973975.1). NCBI lineage: Eukaryota > Metazoa > Arthropoda > Arachnida > Araneae > Nephilidae > Trichonephila > Trichonephila clavata. The sequence goes on from BMAO01004614.1 coordinate 34,455, forward strand.
TTGTTATGTGAGAGATGAGTGCAATTGCGGTATTTATGAGCCTTATTTTTTGTAAATAGTTAGCTGACAGAGGGAAGCATTTTACTTCTAAAATATTACATTAAGTAAATTACATTTGAAATCCTAAATCATGGTTTTATTAAACAATATCAAACACAAATTGGAATTATGTATGCAATGAAAAAAAAATCTCAAATTATACACTAATCTTTAATAATACTAAAAAGAACAAGTAAGTACGAATCATGCTCTTTTGGATCTTGTTTATGACTTACGTGAACAGTCGGGCGAATCCCATCCGTCTGCGCATGTGCATTTGCATGCCTTTTTGTCGAGTAGACCACAATTCTGACATTTTAAATTGCATTTTGCTGTCTCTATATATAAGGTAAGAAAGAGAAAATGTGTGAATACATTCATAATTTATTATTTATTTATATTACATAAAACAATACACACACAACATTATTTATTTTAAAAAAAGACATCTATAAAAAATGTAGAAATTCTTAAACATTTTCAAAATAATTATTGAAGTGATATAAAATTCAAATATAAATATCTGTAGTGTATGTCATGCTTCCATTTGAGTACGGTGCTTAATATAATATTTCAAAATTAAGTTAAATGTATGAGATGAAAAAAAGAGACGTGTGCGGAGCGCAATTACGCAATTATCCTTATTACGTGTATTTATGTGTTCAAATTTTAAACTGAATTTAGATATTTTCAAAATAATTTATTGTTTACAGAAAAAACGATCAAATAGTTATGTCATTGAGGTCATGAAATTTCAATAATTCCAACTTTCGAGAACAAACTTCATTTTTCATTTAGAATTTGATTATTCCTATTTTCTCAAAGGTGCGCACTTTTCACCCGAACTTTTCTTAAAGATGCGTCAGTTCTTGTTCGTATGATACTTTATTTTCTTGATTATTTATTTAAATTTCAAAGTAAATTCTAACATCATCTCGCAAACGAATTTTTTTTTTAGTTCGGTAAAATTGAGATGTAGATATTGGCTACATTCAAGTACAATGACATCATTATCCCGAAAATGTAGTAATGAATTGAAATAAAATAAAATATATCTCATGTAATGATGAAAGATACTCTTGGCCCCAAAAACATGGTAATTACAGATGGTTATTCAGCCATTTCCAAAGTAGTGTCGGATCATTTCATGTTAGGATGCATGCTGTAACACAGCGTTGCAATAAACTTATTAGACGCCTGACATTGCTCTGAGGCAGACAGGCCAACAAATTTTGAACAACCTACTTCAAGTAAGACACTGACTACAACGACAGTCTCAGACATTTGAACTGGCTCTTCATGTACTCAATAAGGGATACATCTAGGCAACTGGCAGCCGTGAAAGAGTCTGAATTTGACATAGGTGTTTCTGAGAAAACCAGCTGGTCAAATGCATCTACAATATTGGTCAGGAAGGAAGGAACAAAAATATGGAATCTCATTCATGATAAGCATTTAGTAGCCCATGTATTACTATCAGAGTTTAAGGGTTATCATTGGCCTTGAGTTCTTGACCGTAATATAAGTAGGGGAGAGATGCATCTCTCGATATCGAGGGTGGTAGTGTACTGTTTAACAAGCTTTTACAACGTGAGTGGTAATCGTATGCTTCCAAACAAAACGGCATTCATAATTTGATACCAGAGATCGCCGATCTGCGATATTCCAAGTGTCGCTATAACGTTCTACCATTGTAGATTGAGTCGATGATGTTCCGTTGTAAAGGAGAGAACATTAAGGGAGTTTGAATAGAAAAAAATTGGCTTTCGAGAGGTGTATAGAATTTGTTCATGAATAAACTGTCCTCGTTATTTGAGAAGTAGAATGAATTTCTGCAGGATCCTTGAGTGTTGAGCGCACGATCTTTCGATCATCTCATCTCGTTTTCATTCCAGATTCGGTACGCCATTTACATCTACCATTACGTGTCCGCAGTTTCGAGCACCTTCTGATTGCATCTGCCGTTTTCAAGTGAAAGAAAAATCTCTCTCAATTGATTAATTGCAAGAAATTTAATCTATATCCATTTGGCATTCTATTTGCGGATTTTTCACCAAGTATCGACAAGTGATTTTCACGTTAAGAGCCGCTTTGCATATCCTATGTTTGTTGATTGCAGTGCAATGCAAGGCGTAAGGTTATGCCTATTCATGTTATTGTTCGCTTCAAATTAGCAGTATTTTGAAAGCTAAGTCATTTGATGACCCGGCAAATTCCAAGAGTGGGAACCATTTCATTGATAGAACCATCTAGTGGCAGTTCCAGCTATCAAACTTTAACGTTTGAATTTTATTCAGTTCAAAATCTCATCGGATGCTAAATATTGCCTTGATTTAATTTTGTCGAGAGTACCACAGCCAAATTGATACTCAAGAGATTCTTTACATGTCACATAATTACTTGTACATTCATATTAAGCCTGTATTGTTTGCATACCGTACTACTTCCCTTATCAGCTTATTTTTATGGCTGTAACGTATTTTTCTTTGAGCGCTAATTTTCGCTTTGTGAGCATTTTTTTACGATACCAAAGCAAGGTTCCGAATTTACTGTTGCCTTTATTTTGAATTACGTGTATCAGTTTTTCTTTTAGATGAAAGATGGGGGTCTATTTTCTGGGTTTTAGGCGAATTATCTTAAAAGGAACTTTTTATTCTTTAAACTAAAATTCTTCCTTTAAATCTTAATATATCATAACTTTGGCTGGAAATATATTTATTATTAATGAACTAAAACCGATTTACTGTTAAGAAATGAATATGTATCAAAAATACTCTTAGATTCATTTTATTTTTTAAAAACATTCATTTTTATTGCATAACAGTTTTAGATAAAGTTGATTGTTTTAGTAAATTTTGAGTCATGTATTATAAATATTTCTACGCACACATTAGTGCTAAACTATGAAAACATTTGACAAATGTAATTCATGCGGATATTTATTTGGATTAGTTACGCAAAAACAAAGGTATACATGAAACTTTAACTAATAAAGATCAATAATGTAACTTTAGATAAGATTACAATGTATTTAAAACTATTTTTTTTTATCAGAATAATTTTTCAAAAAAAAAAAAACTTACCGCAAACTTTGGGATTTTTTTTACATTGCTCATGAGAAACTATAAATAAAATAAATTTGAATCAATTACATTATTTTTCAATCTCAGGTATAGGCAGATATATATTAGATACAAGGTAAATAAGTTTCTGATAATAAATTGCTACTAATAATTGCCGAAAATGTTATGTTTGAATTTAACTAATCGTAAAAAGTAGAGTAGATAGGTAATAATATAGGAATGATATGTAGTAATATAATGTTACGAATTTTGTAAAACGATGTAAATAATCTATAATTGGATGTAGAACGCATTTATATTGTTCTATGTTATATTTATTAAATGTTAAAATTGTAATATTCACAAGCAAAGCCTTCCTTTACGTTGTAATGGCGATTAAATCGGAATTTGGCGAAATATTGGCGATAAAGCCAAGTTAGCTTCATTTTTGGCATACGTTGGCGACCATGTTGGAGAGTTCGGAACCCTCTGGATTCTTCTAGAAATTAGTGAAGAAATCCACTAATTTCACGATCTATGACGCAAGCGGATCTTTCTCGAAGTTTCCACCACGGTTATAAATAAAGAGATACTCGCCGCAACCAGTCAGTCCTGTTTCAACCAGTGATTAGTGAGCATTGTTTTGAATAGCGATTAGCTCGGTTGTGCTTGTGAATAATCTTATACATACGTGTATCTTGGATACTGATAATTGTGTCTGTGCTATTGAATGTGTGAAATCCTTCTGATATTTTTTCTGCGAATTTTGCTGCTGAATCCTGTATTTCAAGGATTGATTTTTGTGACAATAAATTCTCGTCACTCTTAAATACCTGACTTGTTGTTTGCGACTGATTTGCATAAAATCCTCGAACCCCGATCAACGTAACAACAACAATAAACTGCATAACAATAATGTATCTTATTGAAGTGAAACTTCTTTGCTTACGGAGTAAATGGGAAATTTGCCCAGTTTTGCGTAACAGTGAAAAAGCGAACGGAAGTAGTGATTCCCCCATCTCCCCTAAACGTCGCTATGGTGAGGAGATAGCAAGCGGGAGGAAAAGAGTGTGTGGGGGGTTCACCACGTGACTTACGTCATATCCGTGAAAAAGTTGGATGATTGCTAAGGTAGTATGGAGTGAGGCATCTTGTATTTTTTTATATTATACATTCTTAAACATTGCATACTCGACTAATATTTTAGAAGCTATGAAACTACTCTTCATACTCACCACAGAGATTATTTCTACAGAGAGCATTGGAACATTGAGAGCAAGGTTTTGCGATAATATACATCTGTTGTCCGTCTAATGCCCTTCAAAAACACATTTTAATCAGATTACACTTCTAAGGCTCATTTTATCAAATAAAAAAAGTACTTCATCGCAGATTATTTAATAATAATTAACATGACATCTTAAATGAAAAAATACAATTTCGCAATAATCGTGCATTAAACCTGGGGTTTCCAAACAATGGCCCATCTCAGTTAATTTTGATTACATTGTGAAATCCACAATAACAATAACAGTGTAAAAAATTTAAAGTTTTACACTGTAAGAGCAACATTAATAAATAACAGTATTAGAGATAGCAGACTCAAAATTTATTTCATTCAATTTCTTCTATTAGTTCACACTCTCAATATATCTTGTTCAAACTTTCAATTGTTAATAAAATACATTTTAAAACGTTCAGTTGAGCTGGAATTTTATATACACGATTATTTTGGATGACAATATGGCAGTTTAATCATAACTAATAAAAATTAATCGATTAAAACTAATTATTCAAAAAATTACTGACACAACCACGTTAGAATCATTTTTGGTGACTTAAAGACCATTTTAGCAACTTATGTCTAAACTTTAAAAGTATTTTTCTCTTATTTTAAAGCCCTCATTTGAGCTGAAATATTCTATACACGATTTTTTTGGTGACAGTACGATAATTTAATTAGAAATAATTAAAACTAGTTGCCGCTTAATATTGTAATTCTGTCATATATATGTATATATATATGTATGTATAAATATGTCAGAATCACAATATTAAGTGTGTGGCAACTATTTTTAATTTTAATAAGCAATGTAATAAAGCTATAATGAAAAATAGTAAATATATTATAAACTTTTTTAAAAATAAAAATATTTATTCAGTTCATAACTATGACTTTGAAGATCTTTTTTACTCCATTGATATCAATGATATAATTAGGGTAATTTTAGATAATCACAGTAAAATTATAACCTTAATATTAATTTACAAAAATTTAGAACTTTTATAGATTTAGTCTTAAAAGAAAACTACATTAATTTTAATGGTTCTCTGTACAAACAAACCATAGGTTTGCATCAAGGTGGCCCTGTTAGCAATAGTTTGGCTAATTTATATTTACACTTTTACGAAAATAATTATATTACTAATAATGATTATTACTTATTTAAATACATAGATGACCTAATTATATTTGGTAAAAAGTAATAATTTTAACCCCAATATTACTTTCTATCCGAATTATTTAAAGCTAATTAAGATTAATAGTAATTCAGTTAAAACTATTTACTCGGATGTATCATTGTATATTAAGGACTATAAATTACATAGCAATATTTATGATAAAAGAGATTATTTTAATTTTAACATTCTTAAAGGGCCTTACTGGAATTCCAGTTTATCTATATCTATATATAGAAATTTTATTTTCAATTATATTTATCGTAATAACGTATTAGTTAGTGATAAATTTAATATATATTTAAATTGTATTATTTTTATTAAATATTGTATGTGAACATGGATATCCTCCTAACTTTATAAAATGTTACTCATAGTTAAATAAAAAATATGTTATTAGTAGTACAGTTAATCGATAGATGGCGCCTCACGCTAAGTAAATTAAGATTATTATATTTTATTTAAAATTAATTGTATATGTCTGTGTGTACTTTTATTTTCTATAAATTTTAAAACAATATATAGAGTTTTTAAATATGTATTTTTTTGTATTAATGTTATTTTATCAAAACTTAATAATTTTATGCGTTACTGTTATTGAGCTTTCCATTGCCCGGAATATGATTTTTTGCATGCACTCAAGTGGTAAGCCTTTATCTAATAGTTTTAACTTTGATTTTAAAAATATTTTAGTAATTATTATAGACTATAATATTATCGTTTTACTTTAATAGAATATGGTTTATTTATAACAA
>BMAO01004615.1:0-120472 GCA_019973975.1 Trichonephila clavata
CATCAACAATTACAGACCAAAATTACAAATTGCATATGAGTGTTCTCACTGAATCCAGTAGGTCAAACAGTTAATCAACACTACTAGTTCAAAGACTTCTGCAAAAATGGTAAAGGCCAAAATGAGAAGATGGATACACCAGACATGTATCTGCTCACGAGTCTCCATCTGTCAAGCACAGTTTCTGACCAGAAAAATATTACTGTGATGGAGCACCTCCTTATTCACCTGATTTTATTTCACGTGCCGTTTTTCATTTCCTGCAGTTAAATCTGTTGAAAGGAACCCGTTTTACCTCAGATGAATAGGTCTACAAAACAGAAATTGCCTAAAGGACTTTCAAAACCTGTCCCAGAACTACACAGAAATGGCAGTACCAAATGCAAAAGTGTAAGGAATGCTGAAGGGAACTACTCTGAAGGATAATGTCACGGAGAATTGAGAGAACTGATACTGTAAGTACACACTTTATAGGACGAGCCCTGCTATCTTTGTGTTGGCACATCATGCTGCGGAGGTTAACGCAATTGCTGAGCAGGTATATACGCCCACGACAGTTATGGAGTTGAATACACTGATGAAATGTTAACGGACTCAAATATGTTCAATGGGTATTTTAAAGATATCATTTGACAATATATCACGCCCTTTCCATCGAGCATAGCTCAAATGCATCATCCGTCACTCTAGAAACATAATATCTGTAGCGCTTTATAATAATTTGGACTGTCAACTTTATGGATCCTAGGGTGTTAATCTTCTAGGCTGAAAATATGAACATTAAAATATAACTTTTAAATTAACATTAAATAATCTGAATCTCATACATTTATAAAGGAATGGGTTTCAGGAAAAGTGTAAATGTTTTAAAATATAATCATACTTAAAAATTATAAGTATATGAATATACAGTATTTCTATAAGCAGTTGTTAATTAAGTCTTACGTTGCACGTGATATTTTCTAAAGAAGTAGCTTTAATTACTAGCAATAAGTTGATTTATAAAGTTAAATGTATCCCATTAGTTCATAATATTTTAAATAAATAAAAATAATAAATTATATTTTTAAAATAAAACTATGTTTTTAAATTTGTTTTAAAATTTCAATATTTTTCAAACATTTTGAAATATTTAAGATATATTTTTAAATTACTAGGTTTAGAAGAGTATAATACATTTTATAATTTTATAAAGTGTAATGTCAAGGATTACTATTTGAAAATAACGTGCTTATGCAAAATATTTAATATTATTTCTATACAAAATCATTTTATTTCATGCTTATAATTTTAAAATTATGATTATTTTCAAAATATTGTAATTTCTTTTTGAACTTCATAATCCTTTGCAAATAATAAGATCGGAATGATTTAATTTAAATTTAAAAGGAGTATACCATTTGAAAATTGTTTGCATTTTCACCTCGAGACAAAATTAACACCTTAAAACCAAATAATGTGTAAGGGATCTGAAATGATTTAATTTAAATTTAAAGGAGTATACCTGTTTGAAATCTGTTTACTTTCACCCTCGAGACAAAAATTAACACCCCTGAGCCCCTTTAACAAAACATTGCATGCCTTAATAACTCTGAGAAACTTTAAGGAATTTTATACTGAAAACATAGAATTTTTCTATATACGCACGTTTACTATAATATAATTAATTTTTAAACTTAACTCTTTATTTTCAGCAAAACCGCTAAAAAGAAATGCCTGGCCTTTCGAGGGTTAAAGGAGTGGCATTCAAATCTATTCTGTGGATTGGCCTGCTAACAATCCAGAAAATGATGCTGCTAAAAAGAGCATGTCACATCATACCTCACCATCTTATCACCTTGGGGAAGCCACTGACGACCTTGTGCTGATCGAGCCTGAACATCCGTCTGATGCCAGTTAGTACCCTGTCCAATCTGTCTGCCCACCAAAATTTGAGCAAACAGAACCACTTTATTATTGCAGGGTACGGCGGTGATAGGAATAAGGTAATGGGTATGTACATTTTTTATATATTTATTATAAAAAATTTGATGGGATATATTAATCCGTGTTTCTCAAACTGTGGGGAGCGTCGCTAGGGGCGTGATAACTCTACGAAGGGGGGGGAGCATAGTGAAAAGTCGAAGACAAAAGATTATTATTAAACAAAATTAATTTACTGAAAGTAAACAAACAAAATACATTCTGAGATAACCTCTTCGGGACGAACGTCGCACCCGCGCGCCGGCACGAAACACCGCCAGGAGATGAGTGTCTCACCCGTGAGCCAGCGTGTTTCTTCCTCACTGGCCTAGTGGCTCACCGGTGCGCCAGGCACCTGGAAAGTTTTTAGTCTGTTTTTTTGGCAATAGATGGCATTCTATGTCCATAAGATTTAAGACACATGGAGATCTGACCTTCCACTCGAAATGAGAGAAATATAACCCGCTTACTCGGTTTTTGTTTTATAAACATATGGGGAAAGGAATGTTTCCGAATTGAGAGCTTTACGACTGCTCTTGAAATGAACATGTGGTTTTTGTTTATAGTGAAGATGAAAGATTTATTTTTCGCTAAAGCATTTCATTTGGGTTTTCAGTTTAGTTTTTTTTTATGGATAATTAGATCTGGTAGACAAAATTGGTCTTTTTTTTAACTTTTTATTACAAGGTCGACTTTCACAAAGCTTACAAGAAAATGCTTAAAAACTTGTACTTAAACAGAGAGTGGCGGAAGTAAATAAAGTATATTAGGTTTATAAAGTATTTAGGCTTAACTACACACAACTATCCCGCCTGTGAGTTACACTCGCGATATAAACCTCTGGCCCTGGCGGTACGCACGCGTTTGCGTCCTTCGTCGCGAAAGGGATAATAAAATACACATTTTCACTGATATAAAACACTTATAAATGTATCAGCACTGCACAATGTATTTTATAATTAATTTAAGAGTACTAAGTTAAGAATAGGTTTAATAATTACCAGAGACCCCATGGACTTGACATATATAAAATTATATACAGAAATTAACACATATCTTGATAATTTGTACTGTTTATAATTAATCCTCAACTGCCGATTAAAGTTACATGATTCGCCACCGTTTTTCACGAAGGCGGGCGTATGTGATGTATTGGGGGAGGGGATGAAAAGTAATAAATAAGTACAACGTTCTCTGAAAATTTAAATGCTTCGCAAACACTGTCAAAGTCCTTTTATTGTATTATAAAGTCTTCGGAATAATTTTAAGAATAGCAGTGTACAGAGGAGATCGTACTTCGGAAAGACGTATATATATGTCCGGGGCAATTAACGCTTTGGCTGAGCGAGACATTTATATACGCCGGTAGCACTTAAGATGTTAAAGTTGTATAGTAACTTTAGCATCAAAGTATAGTATTATTGAACTCAATTCATAGTTAATGTATGGAGGGGGGGGGTGCGATGAAGATTATGATTAAATACTGGGTCGCAAATACTGAAAGTTTGAGAAGCACTGTATTAATCCCCTCTCGACATTTCCCGAGTTTAGCTCGGGGAGGCAAAATGTATCATACTGGCTCATCTCGAGTGTAGCTCGGGCACTGTGAAAATTTACACTGTGCGATCGGTCTTTCCCGAATTATTTCATACGTGCTTTTTATGGTTTTGAGCAATTTAAAATACACTCGATGGAGTTTTCGGCAAAAAGAGGATGCCCATCTGCTAAACACCCCCCTTCACGCTTGTCTGAAAGACATTTCGTTGACTTCATTTCCCCAACAGAGAAGAAAATTACTCTAACATGGCAGCTTATTATTTGTTGCTCAAGTGAGTGAGTGAATATTAACGTCGCACTATTCAGCTACACGAGGGCTTTTGGCGATGGACCTCGTAATTTTGAACCATGGTTAAGTGACGCGGACGACACCTGGGCTGGCACCCCTCTCCTAACTACCACACCACACCAACGGAGGATGTTTGAGCTCTCGACAGATTTAGCGTGCATCGCTCCGCAACACGGAGGGTCTTTAGTGGCACCGGGCTTGAACTCATGATATGCCAGCCACGATCCAATACTTTGACCACTAGGCTACCGTGGCCACATTTACTCCTCAAAAAGAAATAGTAAAGGGGTGAAGGTAAGAAGAGAAACAAGATTCTACTATCCAAAAGATAGAGACGTTGGGTTATGTGCAGAGTACCGGGTTTTCGAATTTATCATACACGATGAAAACTTGATTAATAATTTAATAATTTATTTAAATGCAAAAGATATAAATAAAATTTGCATTACAAGATAAAAGCTAGGTATTCTGAGCTTTATATTTATAGTTAGTATAAATTGACTCCTATGTCTAATGGTTTTTGCCATACAGAAAGCCACCTTCACAGGTAAACTATTTATTTATTTAAATAGATCTTTTACATTAATTTTTAGGGAAATTTTGTATGAAAATTGGGCTATTATGTTTAAAAAACATATGTTTTTTTTTGAAAATATGCATAAAAAATGACATTTTTTGATCCATAATCTACACATAAAATGAGCCTGGAAGGGGTTAACAAGGATTGCTTGGTATGGAATTTAGTATTGGTGCCAATTTAAGTGACAATCTTATCAACGGACTATTTCACAAATTACTTGACATAAAGCGTATGGGTTGGGGATCGTGGACCTTGTGACAGATAAAAATAAATAGATTAAAGTAGGGTAGGCTAAGATGCATAAATGCGAGGAAAGATTGGAAGAATGTTCGACAGGTCCGAACTACTCCAATAGTATCATTGTCTACTATTCAACGTACTACAGCCTCTTCACCACCCCCGTGGTACCTTCCATTTCGCGATGCTTAGCTGAGGAGGAATTACGCTCGCAGCGACCTTTAAGACGTCTGCCTTTGAACCCCCTTCTCCCAAATCGACGGAATCGTCTGGAGTGGTTGTCTCAGCCAATCATCATGGTTGCTATCGGACTGGCATTTCATAGTATTCAACGATGAATCTCGTTTTACTCTTGAAGTAGATGACCATCGTGTCCGTGTCTGAATATGTCCAGGCCAGCGGTCTCAATTATATAGCCGTTGCTTTACAAAGGTATATGGCATAACTCCTGGAGTGAGGGTGGGGGGATGCTATCTCATACGACAGCAGGTCATCTTTTGTCGTCCTCCATATATCTTTAACAGCTCAACGATATGCAGATACCATCCTGCGATCGTTTGTATAATCCTTCATGGCACATCTTCAGGGGCACAGTTTCCAACAAGATATTTGCCAGGCTCCATACCGATCGCATATCTCTGGAATGCCTTTATGCTGTTAATACACTTCCTTGGCTAGCAAAGTTACTAGACTTTCCACCAATCGAACAAGTCTGGAAGGGATAGGACCAGAGGACACAGCTAGGGCACCAGATTTGTGAACTCCAAAATATCGCAGACCTGGAGCAAGAACTGGTGAATGTATCGCAGGATGACATTGGGAACCTCTATCATTCTTTATCGGGACGTATACAAGCATATATTGACGCCTGGGGCGGTTCCACCAACTACTGATTTGAACATTCAAGCTGTAATTGTGAGCCGTGGATCTGCCTAAGGCTTTTATATTTTTTTTATCATCTTATAATCTGTGTATGAGCTGTACACATATTTGTTGTTGTTGTTGCTTATGCCACCTGATCGACAGTAACATCAGATAAAGGTCCATGAAATTCATCGCGGCTAAGGGTTAGAATTTATTTTACGCCTGTCTTTAGCTTTAACTTTGAGCCCTATTAAGGTGACAGCACGATTTTGCTCGGTACAACACGATAGATGGCGACACCATTCGGACCCCCTGATTTAACGAGCACGTTCTCCGTGTGAACTTGGCGGTTATTATACACATATTTAATTTCATTAAAAACAACCACTTCCTTCATGATGTTTCGACTTTTTTTTGCAAAAGTATGTATTTCTTGCTATAGATGATTTTTCATATATACAGCGGATTTATAGTCATGGAGATAGGTCAAAATATAAAATTTCGTACATGCATGTTTGAGAATTTCTGAGAAGTGTGTGTTTAAAAAATAAATAGTCCCATTAAAAAAGGTAACTAAGAGTCTGAAAAGTTTCAGGATATAAAATTTCCTTCTTAGGGGCTTACAATTTTTTTTGTATATACTTATTGATATAATTGACAGATAATAATTTCCACAAGTTACAAAAGTATTGTCCAATTTTACTTTCATCTACATATTTACATAATGTGGTCCTATGGCTTTTGGATTTTTTATAGTACAGGGTATTGCCGAATTCGACCGACAAATTCAGCGGAGAGATAGTAGGCAGCACGAGGGCGACAAAACACCATAGAACATGGGGTCGCAAAACATATTTAGTCGGAGTAATTCGCAAAAAAAGTTATGAAGTGTAAGTCGGCGAGTGGAATGAAAAGAGGCAGTAAGAAGTAAAAATACGCTTACTATTTACAATGTGAAAAATTCTTTACAGCTCGACGTCAGAAATCCAACGACAAGTAGTTTTTCCAGGAATTGTTCGACGTTGCGGCAGTGAAGGTCGCAGCTCAGCAACATAGACGGATGAAAGATTGTTGGACGCGTTCAAACAAATCCGGTGTGATGGTGATATCAGTGACATCGTCCACTGTAGCCAATGGAGTCACATACACATACAGTTTCAGGTGGTCCCTAAGGTGAAGGGTTATGCTGCAGACATCGACTCCTCGGAAAGTGGGGGGGTCCTGGTACATTCTTTGTGGTAGGCGTCCTTTACAATCGGTTCAGTGGAACATGAGGTGCATATCCTCACGTTCCTCCGATTATCCTCAATTCCTCGTTCGTGTAATTCGACATTGTTACCAAATGCCGTTTAACACCCCCTCTTTATGCAACACCCACCTGTGACAGGCTCAGCGCTTCCTAGACGAGTGGGAACTTTTTTTACGAGCAGATTTCCTCAACCATGTAATAACCTCCCTTCCCGTCTACTCTGAGACCCGGCTAAAGGTGTAGGAGTAGAGAAAGATGATTCAACGTGATAATTTCAAAATTAACTCAAATTCAGCGTTTAAATTAACTCAAAAATAATTCAATGAATCATAATAAATTAGAATGTTTCCGATTAGTCAACAGTGGGAGGGGACAAGAGTCGCGTTTTTGGAGAATACATCTAATAAATTAGCTACTTTGTATTAATCAATCTTCTACCTTAATATTGCTTTACACGATAGATATATATCTTATTGCTACTTAAACCTCTAATAACTTAAATATCACACGTATTATGAAGGTGACTAACACTTGAACTGTACGCAGTTTTCTTATCTTCTAAGGTTTAATCCTTCAATTTTTTATAAATTCTTTATTTTCTCACATGGACTTTCTAATCTTCTTCCGTATTTCTTATACTTATATCTCACTTTGTCACCTTTAGTTGACTAACTTTTCTAACCCTCTAGCAAGAGAACCTGAACTTTTAATGATTTGCATTTGCATATTACGTCTTCTTCTTAAGAGAAGGTTGTTGTTTTTCATAGCCCCAAAGATTTCCTAAGGGGGTTAGTGGGGTTGTGACGCGTATAGATCCGTCACAACCCCTCCACGACGCTTCAAGTTCCCGCATTTGTATAACTACACTCCTGGTCTAGATCATCATACTCTTTTCTTTTGCGTTTTTCACCGACTCCATGTTCTATGGTGATTTGTCATCCCTCTTAATTTGTCGGTCGAATATGGCAACACCCTGTGTATTGCTAATGGATTGTTTTCTATATAATATGCTTTTTTTCATGATTATTCAAATATATACAGTTTTCTTGGGAATAAATAACGCTAAAAACGAAACTTCCTTTTAAATGCTAATTGAATGAAAAATACACGAGAAGTTTCCAAAAAATATGTTTCTAATGACGCATGTAATACCCTGTAATACATGTCTACCCTGTGACCTGGCTAAAAATGGGGGGTGGAGTGAAGGATGATTCGACATGATAATTTCTAATTATTTATTCAGTACTCTAATTAAATCAAAAACAAATCAATCAGATTAAATAAGACGTTTCTAAGTAGCGAACGAGGATAAGTGACGAGAGTCGCGTTTTTGGAGAATACTTCTAAAAAATCGATCCACTTTTTATTAATCGATCTTTTACCTTAATATTTGATTTAAACTGTAGTTATGTGAAGAATTGTCACTTAAATCTCTTTATTAATTTAAGTATCAAAACGCGCTATAAATACATAATGTATGATTAATACCTGAACTGTAGATAGTCTTCTTATCTTCTACTTTGTAATGTTTCAATATCTTGGTATCTTCTATTAAATAGCAATTTTCCACTATATAACTATCTATTTCTTTATAATTTAACTTTCTATCTCTTTTCTCTCAGACATACTAACTCTCTTCCATCTATCTCTCCAACAAATATCTCACTTTAACTCGCTTTGTCTGACTCCTAGCAAGCAAACCTGAAGTATTTATAATAGACTTAATCTGCATATCACGGTTTCTTCTTCAGAAAAGAGTTGTTGATTTTCATAGCCCAAAGATTTCTCGAGAGGATTAATGGAAGGACGCGTATAGATCCGTCACAAGCATAGATATAACTAACACATATTTAACTGTAAAGATTTATCGGAATAAAAAAAATCTTTTATCTACTTAACTTAACAGCCACTGATACTCTAACATTTATTATACCGTATTATATGTGGATCAGTGGTATCCCAGATCCATACAACTGCAGCACTCATTCTTGTTGTTCTGAATAACTAGTTGCAATTTCTACAGAAATACAAAATAATGATTTAAAAACTTTAAAAAGAAGTCCACCTTGCTGAGTACTACTCCAATTTATCAGGAAATATCAGCTGGTCTATACATGTTGGGAATCTAAGCCAATATGAGTATTCAACGTTCTCAATATGTCTCAAACTATCCGTTGGCGTTGTGAAAAGCTTATGTTCCTTGTATACTATACTTTTACAGATGTTAATTTTTATTTTCCCTCCTGATTAATAAAAAACCCCTTTTTAAACAAAGCTTTTTTTAAAATTTTTTTGATAGGCAAACAAGTGTTAAAGGAAGGATTTGTGGTGCAAGTTGATGCTTCAAAGTGCTCATTACCCAAAGCAGAGAATCGGCAAATAGTGTGTGCTGGAGGTATGGCAACCAACCAATCATCTTGCCAGGTATATGAAAGACACCTTTTTTACTATGAAAAGAAATAACTGTACATTTCTGAAAAAATTATGAAAAGTTTTTTTTGTCCTATGTCTTTGACCTTTGGTCATAAGTTGACGAATATCCCAAGATAACGTAGGCAGTGGCGTAACGGACCCCACCCTCCTGCAAAGTCAGATTTTGGGCTCCCAGCCTGATCTTATAAAGGATTTCAAAACCATAACGTAACATATCTTTTGGGGATAAAATCCTAATACAGCCCATTGCTGTATTTGGCGACAAAAGTTTTTCTCCAAATGGTGCCAAGGAAAAAATCGCGTTTTTCAAAATGGCGTCAGAGACGAAAACAAGAAAGAAAAACGTAGTTTTCAAAGTGGCGTCAAGAGACGAAAATTTTTGAAAAAAAGTGGTTTCTAGAATGGGCAACATAGAAAACACATCAAATCAAAAATAAGATATTAAATGCAAATTCTTTCCACACAAATTTCGGTCATCCATACCAATGTTCTATCAATCCTTCATTCATGCAAAAAACAATAATTACTTTTTTACCTTTTATTCAGAAGAAAATCCTTTCGTCGTGTTTTTACGAAGAAAACGTGGTTTCTAAAATGGCTTTTACAAGGAAAGCTGAAAAATTGTCGCTTCTAAAACACAACAGTGGGGGGGAAAAAATCCAATATTAATGATTTAGACTGATGAAATAACGATCTCCATTTCTCTCAAACACAATTATTTTCATATTTCGGACATGCATACCGAAATATCTTCAATCGTTCACTCCTTCACAAAATAATCATTTCTTTCTTACCTTTTTCATTCAAAAGAAAAATATGCATTCTTCGCGCTTCAAAAACGTAAAACGTGGTTTCCAAAATGGCTTCAAGAAGAAAACAGAAAAATCGTTATTTCTAAGCTGCAATAGTGAGAAAAAACATAGTCCAAATTGAATTTATCACAACCCTTTTTCTCTAACAAACATACTTTCAGCAGTTGTTTCATTTAAGAAAAAAAAAAAATCCACTCACTCCTTCACTTTTAGCTTTCTAGAAAAATCTTTTACACAATCTTCCAAGATGACCATCAAAATAAAAATGACCGCTGTCCAAATCCTGAAAAACTAAAAAAAAAAAAAAATCCGGTTCAAATAGGGTTACTATTTTTTAAAAATTTTCAGGGCTGCCAAATTATAAATTTTATCTCCAAATATTTGGTGCAAAAAGATTTGGCAACATAAGTGGGTCGTTTTAAGATTCAACCGGCTTTGGGTCCCCTAGAATCCTGGCCTCCCACGATGGGGGGGGGGTCGCTGGGTGTACTTTGCGCCCCTGAATGTACTCCCCTGATACAAATGATCATCTAAGGCACAGTCAACAACATTTAAAGAAATGCAATTTAAAAACATTGACGTGATTCCCAGATGTGAGTACATCATGGTCACAAAGTGGGCAGGAATTTATATCTGCCGTTGCCATTCTATACAGGTATTCCTGCAAAAAGTCATGACCAGTAGAAGGCCTAAAAGACAGAAAAAGAATCAGAAATTCTTGTTGATGTCTTCAGAAAGGAGCCTCACTTTTCCCCCGAAGCCCTCTCTATATACAGGTTGGAACGTTTAGCTCTAATGGTACAAGATATACAACGCTTTATATGCTGAAGACAGAGGAGGGTCTGTACTAAACAATCTCATGACAAATGAGGAAAACTTTTCTTCTCGTGTAAACCTTTGAGCCAAAGTGATATCATCACGCTTGGCTTTTTATCAAGTTTCTTTGTTATTAACCATGCCAGAGCTCAACTTATAATGTCAGAATGTTTCTATGGTAAAATACTTTGGTGTTCAGAATAAAATTAATTTTCGGGTTTGGTTGATTTTCTTTAGAAGGTAATGACAAAATCTTAATAAAATTGTGCGTGCACATATATAGTTAATATTCTCTATTACAGAGACAAGAATCCTTATAACACTATAGCTGAAGCATACAAAAACATATATATACACTCAAAAGCCAAAACATTATGACCACCTGTTAATAACAAGTTGGCCCACCTTTGGCACGCAACACAGCTTCAACCCGCTTCGGCATGGATGCCACAAGTCCTTGGTAGATGGCCGGGGGAGACAGATTGTACTAGATGTTTAAGCAACGGTCACGCAAATCCGAGATATTGCGAATTGGTGGTCTTTGAACTCTGAGCTGCCGTCCCATGACATCCCAAATGTGTTCTATCGGATTGAGATCCGGTGAAGCAGGAAACAGAGTATACCCAATTTTCTCTCTTAAAGCAATTGCTGTTTTTCTTGCTAATCCCAGATTGTCAGCAAAGCTGGACGATTTCCATGAATCCAAAAATTTCTAAAACGTCTAAAAACCGAATAGAGTCCTGAAGAACCTCGTCGTTTATAAAATCAAAACAAGCCAAAATGTGGGCAGGGAAGACCATCTCGGAATAACACCAGTGGCACTCCAAGAATATCTTTTGACTCTGACGAAAAGTGAATTATTTTATATTGCCGCTAAAAGCAAGAGTAAGCAGTCAGACATTTCCTAGGCAGAAGACTGAATTAGTCCCTTGGATTTTACTTTTGTTTTTTGTTTTGCTTTTTTCAGTAAAGTTTTATAAACAATTTTTATCTTAATTCTATGAAATTACTAAGTACAATTTATATAATCCCCCCCCCCCGCCATATTTCATAAAATGCCTATTTTCAGAAAATTATTGTAGGAGAAAAACCACAGTAAGGAAAAGAAATTTGTTCTTATTTATTATTAATTATATTTTCTTTCCTATTGCATTTTCATTTAGATCAGAGGAAGGTATTATGAAATACCAATTACATTTTTAATAATAATTTTACTGGTTTTTAATAACAAAATATCTAAAATCTTGAATACATTCTATAACTATTTGTAATGAATTGTCCAATTGTCAAAAAAGTGCCATTAATTTTGTTGCTATAAAAAAATTTATTATAAAAAGGTTACTTGAAGGATATTATGGAATAGTCAGGTAATATAGAATGGATGGTTGGAACCATTGGGAAACTAACAGGAATTCATAAAACTATATTTTCAAGATTAAGTTTATGTCATTACTATTTCGAGTTTATTTACACAATTCACAAGTATAATATTTTTCTGCTCTGGAACAGTCAAGGTAAGCTCACAGAAAAAAGCTGAAGCATTGAATCCAAAATCTGCCTTGCTGATCTTTGGAAAATTTTCAATTACAGAAGATACATTCAATGTCTTTGTTTTATGGTTCTTTCGTTGAATGGTATGAAGTTCATTTGAGATGATACATCAGAATGGGGAACGACTCATCGCTACTAATATTGGAGACATCTCCAGAAGGTCGTTCTCTAAGATTACTTTTATAACAAAGGGCCTTTGAATGTTTGGTTTCTTTTGTCGTTTTGAAGCTTCTGGTTCCTTCTTTTTGTCCTTTTCTTTCAGTTTATCCTGGGACCTTTTTTTAGGGTGAGTGTATTATAGAAAAAGATACAGCTTTCTGTATTATGAAATACTTTGTATTCTATTATATCAAACTTGCTATTTTGGATAAATAAACTTTTAAACTGAAGGATAAAACATTGTCAGCTAAAAATTGACTACAGAGTAACAAATAACATTTCTTTTAGTGTATATTATGAGTAAAATCAATGTTAAAGTGACATGCGTACTAGTAGAGGAAAATGTCGGAAACCTACCAGCAAAAAATTTCGCAAATCATAAAACGCACTTTGTCCTTAAGTGGGACAACAACAAGGGGTCATTTTTCATTGGATTACACCATGAGAGTAGTTTTTGGAGTGATTCGCGGTTTTTCCTTGCGTTCGTAGCTACAAACATTGCCAAAACATTGATATTCCATATTTCCCAACTATACCATAATACACACCTCTCCTCTAAAGACGTTTTGTAACAACGCTTTGAAGACTTTTAGACGTTACAGAATCAAAATACATTTTTTATTGCCATGTATTACTCATCTTTTCCACTTTGAAGGGAGATTCCGGGACAGGAATTATCAGGTTATACAAAATGAACTTCTATGCTTTGGGTGTGACTTCGGTAGGACCATCAAATTGCGCACCCCACAGTCCAGATTCCTACACGGACGTTTACGCCTACATGGATTGGATCAAGTCTGTTGTGAAGGATTTACCCACAGATTAAAAGGTAAGAAAAAGGCCCATACTTTCATTACATGAAATGTATTTAACACTGACAGTCGGTCATTTGAGATTGTGCTGATCTTTAATTCTATGAGAAAAAAGTAGATTGTTCTCAAAATCTGTCATGGATTTTGAGAATAATACTTTCATGACAAATATAATTCAAAAGCAGCAATAAGAGATAATTTTGCCGGGAAACTTTCGCTCTTGCACGTCACTTTTATGTAAATCGTTTTTAAATTTAAAAGCATACTTTACTAATACAATAATTGAGTATTTAAGAAATAAAATTTATTCTGTGTTCGTGTAAGACATAGAAAAAATAAAATATTTTGGACGAAGAAAACATTTTAAAAGCAGTTCTAAAAGATAGACATATGCTGCGGCTTCAGTCTGATTTACTGCATTTTTGCTGATCATGACGAACATTATATAAAAATTTGTTTTGTAGTCACTTGCAATTGCATGCAGTCGTATTCTAATGTTACGAATTCTAGTACGGGAGAACAAGATGTATACAAATGAAGAATACTGCGAAGTGGTACTGTTTTATGGGCAGTGTAATTGAAATAAGGGAGAGGCGGCAAGACTTTATGCCATTAAATTTCCCACTCGAAGACATCCATCTCATTGTACAATTGCCCATGCTGTTCAACGCTTGTATAAAACTAGGAGTTGTCATAGACGAATTCCCTTGTCTCGTGCCACACCTCGTGCCTTCATCATTATTTAAGTTAATTTGGTCATTTTGATATAATAAAGCCCCTGACTTATGAATGGTGCATCATTCCACATTATGCTAAAATTTGAACGGCAAATGCTGTATTATTTTGCTGCTGTTTGTTAAAACAAGCTGTTAATCTTTTCGGTACAAGTTGTATTTCTTTAATTTAATTTCTATTGTTTGCCGTACAGCAATACAAATTGTCAATCTATGATGTTTACTACGATGTTTTAATTTTACTATGATGTTTTTCTTTTATTTTTTCTGTAGATAGTGAATTACTATTCTCTAAATTCAATTTATATACAACCCCCTTTTCTGAGCAACTCGGATGCTTCAAATTTATGTAGGCATAACTCGGTCCGTTTTTATCGTAATAAAATTAAACTTTTTGTGTTTACCTTTTTTTTGTGTGTACTGCATCTTTATCTAAATATAAGTGATAGGACCTGGGGACCGTATAGAAAATTAATTTTTGTAATTTTTTTGTAAATGGGTCTTTTGGTTCAAAAAGCACGTAAAAACATTCCTTACCTTTTTTAAAACATTTTTCAAATTGGAAGTGCATATCTAAACCGAACGGTTCGGGAATTAGCTATCGGGTCACATTAAGGCTGGACACCCTGTATAGATGATAACATAGTGAAATTTCTAATTCATTGCAATAATAATTTGTAATTTCTTCTATATTTAAAAAGAAGAAATATTTGTAAATTGTCACCTGATAGTGTTCAAATAAATAAAGGCAAAGGATTTACAATTCCCAAAGATATTTCCTTAATTAAGCTAATTATTCCTTAACTAAACTAAATTATTTTCTTTCTTTCTAGAAATGGTCTTACGATATCCAATCCTAGAAGTCCCCATTTGTTTTCAAGATAAAGGGAAGAATCTTAAATTCGCAAGAATATACCTTCATATTCACAAGAATTCTGCGTTTATTTAAATGTTGGCACATCATTTTTGTCCATGCAACAAGTAAAATAAATTTAAAGCTCGGAAGAATGCAATGGTACATATTGTAATGTGTCATGCTTCATTTGCAACGATGTTAATAGTTTTTATTACATACTTACTGTTAAAAACAAATTTTACTAATGTTAACTGTAAGAAGTATGTGAGAAATATGTAATAAAAAGACCTTATACAAGAATAAATAAATCTGTGTTTCTTTTTTTCTACAATTAACAAAAAAGTTTTTTTTTTAAATCTAGCATTAAATGAACATTTATAAAAATAGAACTCTTTTTAGATAAGAAATAAATTCTAGAATGTAATGTATATAAGCTTTTTTAGAACAAATACATGCACTTCCTGTTGATTTCATTTCAATGGCCTTATTTTCTGATCTTACGTAGTTCTTCCCATTAGTTTTATTTCACAGAATTCACGCATTTCAATTATTCATTGGTACGATTTAAAAAAAAATTTCTAATTTAAAGATTTTCAAACAATTTTTGGTTGCCTCCTATGTGTGTATACTATGTAAAATAGATTTTGCGCTCAAAATTTCATAAAAAGCTAGCCATTTAATTTTTTAAGGAAAAAACTTAAAATTTGTGAAGTGATTTCATATTCCTCCTACAAAAGTTTACATACACGCATGAAATTTGATTTACAAGTACGTCAAAGTATGCATAGCAAAAGTTGGTATGTGGGTTTTGCGATACATGATTGGTATTCGTGCAATACTTCTTTTTATGAATACTTATTGAATATTCCTTAAAAAAATGTACAAATTCTGAGTTCAATTATTTTAAAAAAAAATAAGTATTGCTTTGATTCAAAAATGCATACCAACTTTTGTTACAAGTACTATTAGCTATAGGTAAAAAAAAATCGAAGCATTAGTCACAATAAAAAAAAAGCCTTAGCATTTTAAATGGAGATACACTAGTTATTTTATCTTTCCGAGATAAGTAAGTTTAAAGTTTTGATTTGCCTTAGGGATGTGAATAAAAACGAACGCAAAAGCTATCATAATTCTGTGTTTTTTAAGTTTAGAGCTTTCAAATTTTGACAGGTTATAGAGAAAAAAGTATAATTTAAGCTAAAAAAATTAAATTTGATTTTTTGACCGATTTTTGTCAATTGAATCGTATTGTGTCCCCTTAAATAGCAAAATTAAATAAAACACATTTAATTTGTATTAAAAAATGAACGGTTTTATTGAAATTACAGAAGGGTAAATAAATAGTTCATGCACAGTAACGTTGATGGTAACGAGAAAGTCAATTTCTTGGCTAGGACTACAGCTGGGAGGGTATGAACCCTACTGGGTCTTTTACGATCAGCGAATTATCCTCCCTTAAGAAGATTGAACTCATCCAACTTGGAAGACCACCTCCTAGTCATCTTTGGTACTTTGGAAGAAACCCAGAAGGTTCATTCAGGCTTATGCCTAGGAAGTACCAGACTGCCTTCTCGCGCTTTGTGAGTGGTCATATAAAAGCTCTCACTTTTGACTCTGACGAAATTCTATTCTCGGAGTGCCACTGGTGTTATTGCGAGATAATCTCTCCTGCCCACGTTTCGGTTTTAAAATAAAAGGGGATTCTAAACCCTCATCTGTTTTTAGGATTCCTAGAACTTTTTGGATTCGTGGAAATTGTTCAGCATTGCTAGGCAATCTAGCATTAGAAACAACAAGAACAATACATTGATAATCAAAGAATTAAAAATTTAAAGGCGCAGCCCCCAAAATGGTTAGTTGATGTTATTGTTTCCATTCCTCAGACATCTAGCGCAGCTAGATCAGAACCATGATACCATGAACTCTAGCTAAGTCAAGCCCCATTAGAGGACTTGCACAAACATCCACCAGAGAGAATCCCAAACAATCCAGGATGTGATCGGGGGATGACGGTTTCAGATTGCATTTTTTTGCACAATGAAAGGACTTTGCGACCTGAGTCAAATGTCACGTTTTTCAGATGTCCACTTATGAGTCTTGAGATGGCAGTTTGATCATGTCTGTCACCCCCAAATTCTAACGCTCCCCCAGGGTCTTCCTGCTGAACCAAGGATGGGCGGGAGGTGTGAGCCAGTCTCGTCTGATTGTTTTTTCTTTATAGAGAAAATATCTTTATATGTTAGTGTGTAGTCCCGGTAGGGAGGCTCTGAACAATCTCTTTTAGCCAAGAAGTCTGCAGCCTCGTTCCCTTGGATGTTAACATGGGAGGGAATCCACTGAAAGTGGACTTCCCTTCCCGTGGCTAGATTTTTAAGATGGACGCTAATCTGTATGCCCACGAAATCGCATACATTGCTCCAGTCCTGTAGATAATGAATCGAGCTCCGACTGTCAGTATGGACCCAAATGGTTAGTAATTGCGTATTTAATATTGTAACTGGTCAAATCCTCTTTCAAAATGCATGCTTCTATACTTAGATGTAAAATGTGATACAGATTCATAATCTTATCTTGTGATTCATTATTCCAAACATTTATTAATCGTGTGCAAAAGTGCTAGAATCAGAGATCCTACAGTCATTTAAGATACATTAAATGGCACATCTTTCTGGTACATTTTCTAAGGTAGTGCCAGGTTCCATACAGCAAACATATCTCTGTACTGCCTACATAAGCTTGATACTATTGACCGAAAAGATTCCCAAACCTTTCAGCAAATAACGCAGAAAGGACTGGGGATCTTTTCAGTCCATCGATCTATATATATGTAAGGATAATTAAATTAGTTCTAAAATGAAATTCCCTATATAACACTTAACTTTTACTTTCCGTTACATCTTCAAGTCTTAAATTAAACACCCAGTTATTTCTCCGAAACAGGTGATCTAAACAGAATACTTTTAATCCAAGATAATCGAATTTATAGCCCATATGTCATCCTTAATTTTTAAGTATAACTCCTAAATAAGAAGGGAACTTATAAAACATCTGGATATAAGTTGTAAAGCCACTTAGTCTTCACTTGAGCGTCCTTTTTCTCTCAGCGCCAGACGTATAGATTGCTCGCTGAATAAAACAGTTTTTAAAAAAGCTTGGCGTTGACTTGAAACACGACATATATATAAACTGAATTGCCAAATTTTTGATCACTGGACACTTATACGGTAATCAGCCATAGCTTCACGTTGTTGCCACGAAATGGGGAGATACATTTGAAAGGAAACATAGGACAAGTGCAGTATCAATTACACTTTTTCTTATGAAGAAATGGGGTAAGGGCGTGATTTAATTGAGTTTAAACGTGGGATGGTTCTAGGCCCTTGAAACGTCGGAAAAAGTAACCGCAAAGCAGCCACACTCGTGAACTGTTCAAAGGCAGCAGTTGTTAATGTTTACAGAGAGTGAGTTCCCAAGCAGAAAATCGGATTTCAACATCAGGCTTGTGGTTGTCATAGACTACTGAAAGTTCGCAGGGAAATGAGTATTGCAAAAGTTGTCCATTCAAACAAAACAACAACCGTACTTCAAGAAGTGGGGAATCATAATCAAAGAGCACATGCGTACATCTCTAAGTGAACTGTTTGCCACACATTACACCGTATAGGCTATGGTAGCCGAAAACCTGTACGAAAGCCACTACAGTTGGCATTAATGCTGTGTTCGGCTAATGTTAAAGAATAAGACCCAAATTCAGAATATTTTTTCAGATATAAAAGTATTCAAACATTAAACATCTGGCTTCGTTATCCTGTAAAGAATCACTTATTTTATCATACTACTTATTTTTATCCGAGTTGACACGTTTTTTCTGTTATAAAATGTGTTTCGCATTTTTTCTCCTATATTGTAATACAAAATGAGTAATCCCTTTACATGTTAAGAGGAAAAACTAATTATTTAAGAAATATTTTGAAATTTAAAAAACATTATATTATAAAGAAATGCATGTTACTGTGTCACAATTTAAAAAAAATGAGGCTTTTTTCTGTTTGAAAATGTGTTCCGCGTTAAGTTCCCAGTCTCGTTCATATGGCGAAAACCGCCTTGAACAAGAATATATGTATCCACTTCGTAAAAGAGCACAACGATTGGACTGTAAATGACTAAAAAAAGTTCGTGCTTCGATGTGAATCCCGTTTTTGATCATACCATGTAGATTGCAGGATGAGAATATGGAGGGGATAAAATGAAAGTACGAACACCATCTGCATTGCTACAGCTCTTTAAGCTAGTGGAGGCTATATTTTGGTTTGGGGGGGGGGTACCTTCTTGACACCGCACGGGACCTGTGATTCATGTAGAAGAACATATGAAAACCTACGGAAATTTTAGTGTAGTCGTAGATCAAGTAAATTCGTTAATATTAATATAGTATCCTACCAGATATGGATACATTCAGCTGAACAATGCCACCTATTATATAGCTGGCATCGTCCATATGGTTCAAAAAGCCTGACAGAAAGTTTACCCTCTCTCAGTTGGCTTACACAAACACCAGATTTCAATCTAATTAAGAATCTGTGGGATGGGATGAAACAGGGCATCTGGCAGCTGGATTTAGTACCATTGAATAGGAAGGTATTGGAAAGCGCTATTCATCCGATATAGTATCAAATTCCTCATACTACCTACCAATAATTCATAAAGCTCATGCCAAGAAGAATTCATGCAGTATTAATCCATGCAGTTAAAAGGTGGTCTAATATTGTACTGAACGGGTGGTCATAATGTGATTTGAACTCTCTCTCTATACAAATTTATATTTATATATATATAAATAGATGTTTGTAAATATAAAATCACTTCACTCCAACACCGTTCAACCGATCACTATGAAAATTGGCACGTATATGTATTTGTTGTGGAGAAGGTTTATGTGCTATCCTCTTTTTTGCAGCTCCCCACCAGGTAGCGCTACAGCAAAGCAACTTCGTCACCATTCAATCAATCGCCAAGTTGCCAACGTGGTCGCCAAAATCGATGCCAACTTGGCTCTACCACCAACATTTCGTTTTGTTTCCATTGAATCGCCATTATAATGTAAGGAACGGCGTTACTTGCGAATATTATAATTTTAACATAAAATAAATTCAACAGAAAGTAATATTAACGTATTACACATTCAGATATAAATTATTTACACTATTTTAAGCGTTCATTACACAAAATTTGTAACAATGTGTTACTTTTGCTGAGCAGAGACTCGCCTACAAAAGTATTTTCAAAAACCGACCCACAAGAGAGTTACGCGGTGCGTTATAAATAAAAAAAAATCCTTTTTATCATCTATTAGGCCTTCTGACATAAAATTTAATAAATATGTTTTTTTTTTGTTCAGCGGAGATATGCAAAAAGCTTTTTTGTGTTTAATTTGCAATTCATGTAAAATTAACACATTAAAAACTTCTTTATTCTTCAATCTATATTATTTAATTTTTCAGTTCATCTGTGCAAAGAGCGGTATACCAGCAAGTATATATATATATATATATATAGAAGTGATAAATCAATCAATCAAATGAAATAATATTATTTTCATTTGAATATCGTTAGATTATAACTTATATATTTAAAAAACACCTGAATATTAGACGTTTTTTTTAAATTCCACCTATTTTAGATTCAAAGTAAGTACACATAAATAATAGGCAACACTATATATACCCAATTGTACACACGCATACTACTATTTCCTTGGACTGAGGCAATGCCCTTCAAAGAATGGTTCGTACTAAAAATTATCAGTAGACTTTGAATACTGAAAATGGGTATAATATGAAAAAAACTATAATGCCCTATTTTATGTAAGAACAGGTTTGTACGGCACGTATTTGAAATACTTTTATTTTTAGATAAAATAATACTGATAACATATTAGAAATGTCTGCTAGAAAGTTTATTTTTCAAGAATCGTGTTTGGAAGGAACATTGCACATTTACTTATGATCAAATGGTAAATGCATTGTTTTTCACTAATGTCTTCGAACAATCGTCAAGAAGAGTTTTTTAATGATTCATCAAAAATATTCAACCGTAACTCAGAGAAAAACTCTGTTTCTCTCTCTTTTTTATTGCGAAATAACATCTACGTTTTTCAGAATATTCGAAAGCAACTTTTTTTTTTATTATAAAAAGAGAATTTTTTTACGCATTTTGATTTTTTATTCATATCTGAAAAACCACGTAGAAAGTTCGTAAGATCATGTCTTAATAAAAAAAAAATTAAATTTTTCTTAAGAAGTGTCGGTACCTATTGAACAATTTTTTTTATTCATGTATTTAAAAATTATATTTTAGCATTTCATATAATGTTTCTATTCAAGAAAATGATACGGGATGAAAATTTTGAGATGCTATTCACACAATTTTAAAAATTAAAATTTTTTGAGGAAAATTTGGAAAATTTTAAAATTTTACTTCTTTGTAATTATTAATTTTTTTATCTGAATTTTTTTGTAATATTTGTATAAGGATGTTCTAAACAACTTTAGAGGCATCGATTTTACAATGACTTAATTAGTTTTGGAGAAAAATAAAATGCTGGTATGCATGCTAAAATTCAACGAAAAAATCAATAACTCCTACATTTTAGTTTTTTTTTTTAAAAAGAAGTATTCAAAACAAGTATTTCTATAGCAAAATGGATCCATAATTTTATTAAATGAATTATACATATCACACAGGAAAAATTAGAAGTTATTGGTAAATTATTGTGGAAGGAATAGCATTTTGAATGCACTAATATATAGAAAAAATGCAAACTGAGAAAAAAAACACTTTAAAGTTTATAATTCTGAAAAAAATAATTTTAATAAGCTTAAATAAACTTAAAATATCACTTTAAAATATTAGTTATATATATATATATATAAAATAATTGCTTTCTTGTAATTTTTTCAACGCATACATTTTTATAAATGATCAATTTTTAGTGTATTAATTGCACAAAATTAAAAAAAAAATGTTAAAATTTTTTTTATCTCATGACAGAAATTTTAGTTTTTTTTTCTTCACATAATATTGAAGTATTATATTTGTATGAAAAACATATGAGGAATAAGAACTGGAATAATGAAATCATTAATATAAAATGCCTTAATTTGAAAATTTTACATGTACACATTTCACAAAGAACAAAAGCTACATTATTGTAATGCCTCTGTAATATCCTGCTTTAAATATTACACCTTCTTTTTTATAGCTATTATTTATCTTTTTAAAATAGATTTTTTTTTTATCATTTTTTATTATTTTTTTAGCTTTTTTTTCTAAAAAGGGGCGAGGACGAATTGCCTAATTTGATAATTTATATTTTTGAAATGAGGTTTTATCCAACTTCTAACTTTCCGACGTGCAAAAGTGATATATCAGTCGAAAGATAATAATGCAAAGAATAAGATTAAATAAACATAAAAAAACGATAGTTTGGTCATTTTTGGGGTAGCAAGGGTACTCTTGAAAAATTATTGTGTTATAGGTAGTAACAGCAATAAAGTAATGAAAAGTAGTAACGAAAATTATGGAGGAATTTTGAAGCATTTCAAGAGAAATAGTGAATATTCTTGTAGTCTTGAAATATTTCAAGAGAAATATTTTTTAAGTTCACCACTGTCTTAAAGATAAAATTCAAGCAGAGAGAGTTTTTTTCCCACGAAAAATATTTATAAGGAAATATATATTAGCTACGTAAGAATAGAATTTCAAAATGGACAATTCTTCTAAATCTTTCCATAGTGTAGAAGTGTAGTGTAACGAATTTTTTGGGTAATTAATGCTTAACTTTATCTTAAAATAGTGTAAATATTTTAAAACTGCATGTTTAATAAGTCAATATTACTTTTTGTTGCATTTATTTGTGACAAAAACGGTAATATTTACAAGCAACATCTTTCTTATATTAACTGCCGAATAAAAGTTCGCGATTCGCTTCCTGGTGCTCAAGTTTTTCTTATAGGCACGCGCGTATGCGGTGCTTTAGAGAGGTGAGAAAAGGCATAAATAAGAAAATTTATCTCCGAAATGTGAGTAAAATCTTAGCAAACACACACACACACACACTTTCAGGGTCATTTTATTGCATTCCAAAACATTTAGAATAGCGTTTTATTGACAGCATTGCAAAAAAAGGACCATATTTCGGAATGACGTATAAATACGTCTGGGACACAACGTTCCGGCCGAGCAAGACGTATATATACCCCGAAGAGAGTTAAGGGGTTAAATAATTTTCAAGATTATCTCAACTTTAGTGGTAGAAATGGGTAAAGGAAAGGTAAAGTTGGAGGTAAACAAAACATTTTAAGGTATCCGACTAGTGCGACAACTTTTTTTTAAAAAAAATGTCGAGATGTGGGAATTTTTTTGTGGTTTTTAAATTTGTTTAGTACATTTTAAGAAAACTATACTAAAATTAAGAAGATAAAAAGAAATTATTGTTACCAAAATGGGGAAAAAGTGAGTAAAAATTTACAAAAAGTAACCTAAGCGGTGCCCATTCTGTACCAAAAGCTTACGAACAAATTAATTTTCAATTTTTCAATTCTGATGTGTTGCTATGTTGTTCATTTTTGAAATGACCTTCAGGATAAGAGATATTTTAATTTTTACAAAAATTAGAGCACTTTATCCTAGTTATTATAGGAAATTGCTTAAAATAACAGTGATTATATTCACATAAGGGACTGTAAATTTTGTAATAAAACAGGGATTGATAAATCGGAAGGTTAAAACACTTCTACTTTTATACAGAACATACACAAATAATTTCAGTTAATTATTTAAAAAACTTTTTGAGCAATCGCTGTGTCCATTTGAGCATTTTCAAAAAAAAAAAAAAAATACATTTCGAGTAAAACGGGTTTTAAAGTGTGACATCTTGCTTAAAGTAATGGTATCTGCTTTTATTAAAACACTTGTAGTTTTTGTTCTAGTGAACGAAAAATAATGAACTTGGTATTTTTATAAAGCTAATAAGATGACCTATAAAATAAAATTATAAAAAAATTGTCAACTTTTGGCAAAATTCGCAATTTTAGGGTAGTCGGAAACTTTGAGAATTGGAATTAAATTTGTAATAATTTTAGGACTCGATTGTGGGGTTGAAAATAGATTCCCTTAATGATTTTCAAAACAAAACGTGAAAAATAAAGATAAGTCGAAGAAAAGGTTTCATTGTGTTTACGCGTGTCATAGGATTTTCGCCATAATAGAAAGATATTGGTGCAAATGTTTGTTTAACTAAATTACTGTAAAAAAATAAGTAATATGAATAAATTGTATTCTTATTAAATATGATAAAGAAAGATACACATGTAAAAATAACAATAACGGACCTTAAATTTTACGAAATAATCTGTAGGAGGCGGTTAATAATGTTGAAATCATTTTCAAGACTTTGGACAGAAAATAATTGATTGTACATCTTTTTTCATCTTTTTTTGTTTTCATTCAGTAATACTTCATATTCAGTCATTTTTCCCTTTATTTTTTGACGTTTAAGAATTCCTTTATGTGGTAATATTCTCAGTTAGATTTTTGCCTTTGGACCCATTGCAAGCATGTCTAAAAGCTTTGTACACGTTATTTGTATCTTCTTCATGATAGCATTCGTATTTGCGATCGTAGTGAGTATGGTTTTTATTTTTTTAAAATGAAATGTGTTTGAATTTCTTTGCTTTATCAGCTAAAGATTAAGTGTCCAGTACTTAAATTCACATCTAAACCTGAAAGAAAAGTGAAGTAGAAGAAGATGTGAAATCATGCTTGTCTAAAGTGCGGCCCAAAAGCTTTTAAAATGCGACCCAAACGCAAATTACGAAAAAAAAAATTAACTTACGCATTTTTATTAAAAAAATAAATGTATGCACAAAATATGCTGCATTAATTTTCGATTTAATTGAAGAGTTTGAAAGAAGATTTCAAGATTTTTGAAAAAATGAAGAGTATTTCAATACATTTATTAACCCGTTTTCTCGAAATAAATAAATTAACTTCAAATGGAATGCATTGAACTGCAAAGTGACATTCAACTGAAAGAAAAATTTAGGAATGTTTCTATACTGGAGTTTTATAAAGATTACCACCGCGATAAATATCCTCATTTTCACATTCAGACTTAAAAATGTCTTCAGCTTTTGATAATACTTATATTTGTGAACAGTTATTTTCCAAGAATAAAGCATACAAAAACCAAAAATAGGACACAGATCATTGACAAACATCTTGAAAATGCATTAAGAATTGCAACTTGGTCTATTGAACCCGATATCGATTTGCTTATTCAAAACAAACGCTAATTCATTCATCTCATTAACTTGATTTTTTTTCCATCTTAATGAAATCCAAACTAAATGAATCGAAACTTTAAAAAATTTAAAATAAATGTGTACCTATTCTCACATGTCTAATTCAAATTTTTAAAAAATTATAGTAAAAATGGGTTAATTTATTTTAATAAAACTACATAGAGAAAGAGAGAGAGAGAGTTTTTTTTAAAAAATTTTTTATTTCAATTTGTTAAAAATATTGCATGTGCGGCCCCCCAAAAATTATTTTTGCAATGCGGCCCACAAACGGTCATAGTTTAGACACCCATGTGTTATATGAAGAACAGGAAATAGTTAAGTTTTTCATGATGCCATTCCAGTGCTTCTGAAACTTTATATGCTTGCAACCCAGTATTCAATCATAATTTTCATCGCGCCCCCTCTCCATACAATAACAATGTTTTGAATTCAATAGCACTATACTTTGATGCTAAAGATAGAGAACAACTTAAACCTCTTAAGTGTCACCGGTGTATATAAACGTCACGCTCAGCAGATGTCTTAATTGCCCCGGTACGTATATATACGTCATTTCGAAGTACGAACTCTTCTGTGCACTGTTATCCATAAAATTATTCCGAAGGCTTTGGAATGCTATAAAAGGACGTTGATAGTGTTTACGAAGGATTTACTTATTTCATAAGATTTGCTTATTTATTCCTTTTCTCCCCCCCCCCCCAATGCATCACATACGAGCGCTTACGTGGGTGAGTGAGTGATTTTGGGGTTTATTGGCGCAAGAGCCGATTTCGGCTGTACTGCGCCAAACATTTGTTTTAATATCTGTGGTCTAGACGGGAAGAGAAAGAAAGAATGAATTGAATGACAAGAAAGAGGATCGAAAATAGAGAAGGATCACTAGGGTACCCCGGGTTCGTGAAGCCCGTGTTTACCAAAGACAGTAAACCCTGTGGGAAATGGAAAAGATCACTAGGGCACCTCGGGATTGTAACACCCGTACTCACCTAAAGAAGGCAAGCCCCCTGAGGGGGCGCTTACGTGGAAACGGTGCAATTCGGTAGGAATTGCGTAACTTTTATTCAGCAGTTAAAGGATTAATTATAAACTGCACAAATTATTAAGATAAGTGTTAATTTTCACATATAGTTTAATATATGACAAGCCCATGGGTTCCATGGTAATTATTAAACTTTTTTTTTAAACTTAGTATTGTTAAACTAATTTTAAAATACATTGTGCAGTACTGATACATTTATAAGCGAGTATAAGTGTGTATTTTGTTTGTTTATTTCCAGTAAATTAATAACTTTTAAATAATCTTTTATTTTCGACTTTTCAATTTGCTCGCGCTTCCCTCGTAGATTTATCACGCCTCCCTCGGGGGGCACGCCCCACTGACTGAGAAACGGTGTGCTATTCTGTTAGGAATTTTTTCAGTAAAAATTTTTTTTTTTAAAATTAAATCCCTTTTATTGATTCCCAACTGTTAAAATTAAAACTAATTTTTCCAAAAGTTGTTGATTTAAAAATATCGTATTTACCGGTTTGTACAATAACATTATTACTGCTTGAACCAAGTCTGTCCTCTCAGTACTGTGCAATATGATTTTGTCTACGATAAAGATGATAATTCTGATAAATATTGAAAAAATGCATTTTTATTATTAGAAATTCTACATTATACAACTATAACTATGGAATAATATAACGGTTTCCAATTGTATGCATGCTTCTAAGTAACTGTGCATTTTCTCGAAATTGATTAAAACACTTTGCAGCACGGTATTGAGTCACGTTCCTCGAGTGTTGTAAATATTATAGAATGCTTAAGATGTTTATTTTAAATGCAATTTCTATTGATTAATTTGAAATTTTTCCGTTTCATCACACAGCCTTATACAGAGGAAGAAAAGACTTGTAAAAGTAAGTGAAAAATATAATTTTGATTGAAAAATACATTATTGTTATAAAAATATTAATTTCGTTCTCTCTCTCACCGTACTGATGGATGAGATTCAGATAATTGAAACAAAATTTGGGAAATGGGACTAACTTTTATTTTGAAGTAGTAGATTTTTTTAGTATGTGCAAGAATTTCAGAATTTTACTGGAAAAAAAAAAGAGATTCCCCTATTTTTTCAAGATGTTTTCCGAAAAAAGTTTAGAGTATATTTATAAATTTTTTTATCTAGATCATTGTTTTTTTCAGATTTAATCAAATGCATGTTTATATAAAATAATTGCATCTTATGTAGCTATATATATACATATATGTATATATAATATATACAGGGTGTCCCAAAACGACCGCATAAACTCTGTGCAGCTAGATTCCTTGTTGGGAGAACATAAAAACTGCGCAAAGAAGCGTTTCTATACGATCCATAGTTTACGAGAAAAATACGAAAAACAAATTATGACGTCACTTCCGGTGCAAGAAAAAAAACACTTTATTGGACATATCAACAACAGTATTTGCATATCTTTCCAGACGATTGTGTTTAAAACGTTCGCCGCACATATCGCGTCATGCACTTATATCCGTAGAATGACGTTAAGCCGCCGTTGAACTGGTTTTTAAAAGGCTGCATATTGCAGCTACAGGTAGTCTTCGTATGGTGGCCATGTATTCCTTTCGTGACTACTGCGACATGTACTTCATGTACGGCCGATGTTATCCGCAGGCTGGGCGACAGACTGCGAAATACGGGAAGCGTCTGGCCAACAGCCAATCTTAACGATACTGGAATACCGCGGACTGGCCTGACGGTAGCACAGGCGGATGCAATACTGCACCGGGTAGAAGAGACACCCGAGGTAAGCACACGCGCACTAGTCCGTGAGATTACTTCGACTAAAAGTACTGTGCACAGGCTTTTACGACCGAGAGGCTACACCCATTTCGGTACTCAACCGTCCAAGGTCTGAAACCAGTTGACTGTCAGAAACGCATGGCATTCTGTGAATGGCTGTTGCAGCAACAGAACACAGATAATGATTTAATTGCACATATCCTGTGGACTGATGAAACATTTTTCACTCGTGATGGGGTATTCAACCATCACAACAGCCATATGTGGTCCCAGGTCAATCCGCATGCAATCTGGCCGCAGAAACATCAGGAACGTTGGTGTCTTAACGTGTGGGCCGGCATACTCGGGGATCGCCTGCTTGGACCATATCTGTTGCCTGAACGGCTCTCGGGACAGTTGTACTTGGTGTTTCTCAATGAGGTCTTAACAGAGTTCCTCGATGACATACCATTAGCGGCAATATAGGGATTTTGGTTCCAGCATGATGGGGCTCCGGCGTATTTCTGTGCTCCTGTTACGTAATTGGCTGGATATCGCATACCACAGCTGTTGGATCTGATGTCAGGGTCCTGTTCTATGGCCACCACGTTCACCAGATCTTACACCATTGGAATTCTTCCTATGGGGCCATCTCAAGGAATTGGTGTGTCGAGACGTAGTGACAACACAAATGGACTTAGTAACTCGTGTGCATGCTGCTAGTACTTCGGTAGACCCCGCGGTGCTGCGACGTGTGATGACAGCCATTCCACGGCGTGCTCAAGCCTGCCAAGAGATGCACGGTGGACACTTTGAACATCTGCCTTAAATTGTGCATATACTGCTGTTGATATGTTCAATAAGGAGTTTTAAATCACTAAAAAAGCTAGAAGATTTAAACCAGATTTCAAGAAACACAACTTAAAAAATGATGAAAAAGTATATTGTACAAGAATTAACTAAGCGTATGTATAACATGAAGCAGAATTAGAACTTTAAAATGTAAGAAACCAGAATAGTCAATGGACTAAAATGAAGACCTATTAGGATTTCTAAAGCTGTTGCTGAATTAGGACCAACAAAATTAGGGTTAAATATATTTTATGGATTTAACCTTCCTCGTACAGCAGAAATTTTCGACATAATAGGAAAATATAACCATATTGAAAAGTTAGGCCTAAAACCAACCACGTGTAATTTGCAACCAACAGAAAAATAAAATAAAAATAATAAAAAATAATAGAAAATATGAAAGGAAATGAATCTCTTAACAAAATACAAATAAAAATAATTTTGAAAAGGAAAAATAAAGCAAAAACTTACATGAAAAAATGCAAACAACAAGAGAGCTGAAAAAAGATCTGTACGTACAAGAGCAACCACGCTAAATGACCGTTAAAATGACGTGTTAAATTGGTAAAGCCAGAAACAAAAATTAGTGGCGCCACCTGGATAGTTTTATTGTAATTAAACTAAGCAAACAAAAACAAATTGAAAATAATAAAAAACAAAAGGAGAAAAAACAAAGACAAATACTTAAACTTTAAAAAGGAGAATTAGAGAGATAACTCTGAAATATATTTAAAAATAAATTTACTTGGATAGTTGTATTCCAAGCAATTATTGCAGAATAGCTTAAAATTATTTTGTTTAGCATAATTATCTGTGAATAAATCGTTGTTTCTTTTTATAAAATTTAAGATAATATTTCTAAAAATAGATAGATGTAGGTTACATCCCCAAAAAGGCATTTTAATAATGTTAAAATCAAAAGAGTCTCTTTTATCAAAAATATTACTAATTAGTATATTATTCTTAACAATAAATTGTAGGTCTAAAAAGTTTGCAGAGTCATTATTATAATTAGTTTTTAATAATTTCAGATATTGGGGATTATATTTAAAACTAGGAACAAAATTTACTATATTACTAAAGATGATTAAGTCATCTATGTATCTAAAAATGTAACAAGAATCGAAACTAATGCTATTGTATTCATAAAGGTGCAAATAAATATTGGCTAAACAGTTACTAGCAGGCCCTCCTAGTGGAAGACCTTTAATTTGCTGATAATAAGAGTTATTGTGAAAAATATAATTTTCATTTAGTACTAGAGGAATAATAGAAAGATATTTATCATACTTAATTAGTTTATTCAAAGAATATTTGTTACAGATAATTTTGAGAATTTTAACCATGTCCCCAATATCTATGGAATTAAATAAATCTTCAAAGTCATAGGTATAAAAAGAGATAATTTTTTTTATCTTGCATATACTTAATGATATCTAAACTATTCTTAACTACACTATCTGGCCAAAAGTATCCGGACACCCAGTGGTATGGACTTAGAGTGTCCTGAGGCACAAATTATTATGATGTTGGTCCCCCTCCCTTTGCATGGATGGCAGCCTGCACACGTTTGGGAAGACTTTCCACCAATTTTTGATAGGTGACCATAGGATTTGCCGTCCAGGTGTCCATCACAGCTGAAGTGAATGCTTGCAGTGAGGATGGTCGATTTGGCTGGCTACATAATCTGCGCTCTAATTCGTCCCAAAGGTGTTCTACGGGATTTAGATCGGGGCTCTGAGAAGGCCAGTCCAGTTTTTGAACATCCATTTCGTCAAACCACGTCTGTGCAAGCCTCGATGTGTAAATGGAGCAGTTATCCTGCTGGAAGAGAAATGGGCCCTCCCCGAAATATTGACATAGAGTTGGGAGTGCAGCATTTTCCAGAATGTCCACATACATCTCAGAGTTCATGTTTCCAATCATAGGAACTAACGGACCCAGGCCAAACCACAAGAAACACCCCCACACCATTATGCTTCCACCACCAAACTTAACAGTCGGCATAATGCAGTCACTAAAGAAACGTTCGCCGGACATCCACCAAACCCAGACGCGTCCATCCGACAGCCAGACTGTAAAGCGAGATTCATCACTCCAAAGAACAGTTTTCCACATGTCCACAGTCCAATGACGGTGAGTTCTACACCATTGCAATCGATGCTTCGCATTCTGTGGAGTGATATTTGGCTTGTGAGCGGCTGCACGACCATGGAGCATCCCAAGTTTTTTAACTCTCGACGGACAGTCCTGCTACTAACACTAATTCACTAATTCCTGATGAACTTTGGAACTCCTGAGAAATTTCCACCAACGAGGACTTGCGATTTTATTTCACTACCGTTTTCAGAGTTCTGCGGCTGCGTTCACCAAGTATTTTCGGCCTGCCGGTTCGTTTTTCTGCCGTTTCACTGCCTCGACGTTTCCACTTCACAATTACATCACTCACAGTGTGGATTTAGGCTTTTGTAGAATGTCCGCAATCTCACGAACTGATTTCCCACACAGGTGGTATCCAACTATACTGCCACGATCAAACTCACTAAGCTCCTTTGACTTACTCATTGCCTCACAAACGCATAAATACAATCTGACAAACCACTGCCAACACTTTTATAGCTTTCAATTACGTATCAAATTGCGTCACTCGCCAGAACCACTTTTTTAAGGGGTGTCCGGATACTTTTGGCCAGATAGTGTATAATCGAACTATCAATACTGTCTAATGTGGATTGAATAATCTTTTGTAGCTTTCTACCCGGAAGTGTAATATAAGTTTTAAAGCCGTTCGTTATAGTTCTAAATTTAATAGGATTTTTATGAATTTTGGAGTTAGGAAAATATAAGAGAATTTAATATCCGGAAATGCGTAAATCTAGTTTTTTATAAAAAGCAGAAATTTGATTAAAAATTTCTCTATTGCTAGAATTAGATTTTTAAAAGCATTATCATTATGAAAATGTCTATTTAGCATATCAGCATACAACCACTTGCAAATAATTGCATAATTACCCGGAACTTTATCAACATAAACAATAAGGAAATTCTTTTGTAGTTCTACAATCTGATACTTAATATTATTGTAAATTAATTCACAATCAGTTTTATAGTTATTTTTCAGTAACTCTTTTAAAACATTGCATTTAAATTCATTAAAAGCTTCAATAGGAAAAGTGTATTTAATTGCTAATTTAGTAATAAAGTTACAAATGTCTTTAGTAATTTGTTTCTTAATGACATTATTATTATTGGAGATCATTAATCTGTAGCTAGTACCTTTTGACATTATCTCCCTAAGAGTATTATTTTCAACAATATTTAAATTGCCTGTTACAACATGTTTGTGATGATCGTTTATAAAATCAGGATAATCCTTACAATTACAAAGAAATGCATTATTTTGCAAATCATTAATATTATTGTAGTTACTCACACACACACACACACACACAACACACAAAAAAAAAAAAAAAAAAAAAAAAAAAACAAAAAAAAAAAAAACACAAAAAAAAAACACACATATAATATATATATATATATATATACATGAGTGGTAGCGTATCACGTTTCCACGCCATAGGTCTGGGGTTCAAAACCCGAGCTGGGCACGGTCGACTCAGCCTGTCATCCTTTCAGTGGGTCGATAAATGAGTACCAAGATTATTACTTTGGAACTAGACACCGGGGTTTTCACGTCAAGGGAACTAGTCACCGGGG
The DNA here is from genome assembly GCA_019973975.1 of Trichonephila clavata. Classification (NCBI taxonomy): domain Eukaryota; kingdom Metazoa; phylum Arthropoda; class Arachnida; order Araneae; family Nephilidae; genus Trichonephila; species Trichonephila clavata. The sequence continues at coordinate 32,619 of BMAO01004615.1, forward strand.
ATTTTGTGTCAGAAACATCTGGTCATTCACCTCAGTGCCCTAGGTCACGAAGACTGAGATGGGCACAGCAGATCTTGGCTCTCATGGGTTGTTGCTCCATTGAGTTTTGTTTAGTTCATTGAAAAATTGACCCCAATTTTACAGTTTATTCTGTTTTTATGTAATTTATACTTTTTTCAGGCTGTAAATATGATGTTGCGAGACCTATTATAGCGAATGGAAAAACAGTCACTCATTTTGATAAATATCCTTTTCTGGTAAGCTTAATTACTATTGTTTCCTTCCATTTACTTTTACAGCGAACGGTTTCACAGACCATTAAATATATTTCGATAATTCATGTCATCTTTTAAGATATGTAATACAGGAAATCCTTATTAAATGGTATTCTAGGTCATCCGGATAAAGCAAAACTACTTATACTAGGAGCCAAGGTATATGTTTAAATGTGCTCTGTAAGCAGTGAATCGTAGTTACGAGTACATGAAAAAATTTTATTGATAAAAATCTTCCTAAGTAGAAAAGATATTCTATGATTTTGGAGGAGATAAATACCGTATTTATTCGAATCTAAGCCACACTTTTTTTCCAAATGTTCGTGCTTCTGCAAATCGGGTCGGTTTAGAATCGAAGGCAAAACATTTGCTGGTTGGGGAAAATTAAGTTTTTACCTCTTATATATATAAAAAAAACGTAACCGTTCATTCTGGTCCTTTGCATTAATGATTTATCACATTCGGCAGTTTATCTCCAATATTCAGTGTATCCTAAAAATCGTTGTCTACTCGCATTTAGGAAATTTTTTTGCATACGCTTTCTTTTAACGTCCTAAACATCAAAGATATGATAATAGCATCAAGACGAGTTTACTATGATGCAAGTATGAAAAGAAAGCAATTTCATATGCAGAAAAATAACTGAAACAGAGCTGCGGCAACTGACAGCACGGTGACCATTACTTCGGTTTTCCTTGAGAATGCAGACTAGTGAGAAACGGTGTTTCTGGTGCACTGCAAGACAAAGCTGGATACAGAAGCGGCCAAACGTTGTCTTTTCAGACGATTCACGGTTCTGCGTGCAAGTATCCTGATGGCCTACATGTCTGGAGGACACCCTTCGTCACCTGCTTGCATTCGATTTAAAGGAGGATTCGTTCTCGGTACCTTCCATTTTGAATTACACCCTACCCCTAGGCCACAATAATCACTTCAGTCCAGAGTCAATTAATGTTTTATATAGGAACCACCACCACTCACTCCACTACCAGTGAGTCGGTAAGGAACGATATCGCTGTTTTCGCTAGCGTGAGAGCCGTTGCGTCACTATGTGACAGTTTTTCTGGTTGCGTCATTCGTGCGAGACGGCTTATTGATTGTGTCATGTGGCTGCCGGCTTGGTTGCATTTGTGGTGGATAGAGGGCGCCACGACTCCTGCACGAAAGTTGCACTTGTGCAATGTTCCCCAGGGTCACCAATGAAGGAGAATTCGTTCTAGGTACCTTCCGTTCCGAAAGCACACACCCTACCCCTAGGCCAAAAGGGTCACTTCAGTCCAGAGCCAGTTAATGTCTTATATAGGAACCACCACCATAGATTTTTGCGTAGGGGCCTTGCTTCTGGTGTGATAGTTTGGGCAGCTATTGGTTACAAGACAAGCAATTCTCTAGTTAAGATCGACGGTAATTTGAACACAGATCGGTACGTCTAGAGGTAACACCCAACATCGATGCCAGCCAAATAAGATTTTCCAACAAGAAAATAAATTACCACATATTGCACATCGTGTTTTGACATTTCTCTTTATACGAGGTATTCTATTGTTGCCCAGATCTGCACAGCCTCCAGATCTGTTATCCATTGAAAACATCTGGTCATCGGTTGCTGAGAGACTGGCCCACCACCTCTCTTCACAGCTATTACGATTGATGAAGTGTGGAATAAATTTGAACAGCATCAAATGAGTTGCCTGTTTTTGTCTACCAAGCCCAGTTTGACTCTATACCTAACTGAATATGGGCTGTTTTAGCTGCTAGGAAGGGCAAAAATTCTATAAATTTCGCACCCCTGTAAACCCTCCAAACTGCTCGCAAATTTAATCATTTGCTCTTCATTCCATACTATTTACGTACAGTAAATACACTCATGTCCATAAATTAAGGATAATTCAGAGTCTAGCTGAAATCGAACTCTAAAATACATGTATATATAACAGTCGTAAAATGACAACACACATCTTCAAGAATCATATGCAAGTTGCAGGAAGTCAACAGATGACACCGATAGTACGTCTCAAGGACGAGAATATAAGAGAGGGATATATAAGGAATACAGGAGGCCATTAAGTGAAATTGTTCGCAAGCGTCTTATAAGCCTTTCAGTGCAACAACCACATATAAAAATATATATCGTTATATTAAATTTGAACACATTTCAAACCTTTATTAGATTAAAACAGATTCAAAGTGATAAAATAGAAACAGTTATGGGATTTATTTGTTACAAAACACTGTACTAAAAAAACAAAAATCTTGCAGAAAATATTAGCATTTGTATAGTAGAATTGAATCCCGCGGCCGAAAAATTATTCAAGGCGGGCCGCAGATTAGCTACCCCTATTTTCGAAGATGTGCATTACATTACAAGAGAGAGAGAGAGAGAAAATCGAAAAAAAATTCTGGGTTTATTGTGAACGTTAAGGCACATATGAGACTACAACTGTCGATAATTGTAAGAAATAAGTTCACAAGTAGATAGGATCTAAAATATTATCAGAAATTAGTTAAGTTTGTAGATGATTTTGGTAGTCCTATCCCATGTATATAAACAGTAAATGTATTAAATTAAAGCAGTCAGCCGATTGAAAAATTTACAGTTTTTTCTCTTTTTTTTATGTAAAGGCAGCTGTCATAGATAGTGAAGACTCCATAACATGCGGAGGCACAATTATATCATCCACCTTCATTCTTACTGCGGCTCATTGCATTTCAAAGTAAGCAGAAGGTTTTTTCCTACTTCCGTAAGATATTTTTATGAACATTTGCTAAAAAGAAATTTCCTTAATAATTTACGTGATTTTCAATTTATTTGGCTTATAAGGCATCAGTGTTAAAAATTCACTGGTTTAACTGGTGATGTTAATCACTGGTGTAACTAGTTCTGATGGGGCCCTATTTTAAATATAAAAGCCCTGTTAGTGGGACTGTAGTTAAACATGTAAGAGCTCCTGGAGCTTGGGGGCCCCGTATCATAGATACGGCAGATACGGTGGTAGCTACGCCCCTGATGTTAATGCATTCCTTTATTAAATTAATTGAATTAATTATAAAAAATAAATTTATTAAAAAGATACACGCACACTAAGGAAGAAGATTTTTACAAGCAAATAATGCTCTTAAAAAGTACTAATAAGTTAAAGCACAACGTAAGTAAGTATATAATGTGTTAGTTAAATAAGTTATAAATTTAAAGTGATAAGTAATTAGTTAAATAAGTAAATAATGCTCTTAATAAGTTTTAAATTTGGATTAAATTAGAAAGCGATAACTGTTTACCATCTAAAATTTTAAACTAATATCTAATTAATGTAATTTTCTACTTTCACGAATTTTTTGTATCTATAATAGTTTAGAGAGAGAGAGGACATTCTTTATATATATATATATATATATATATATATATATATATATATTATATATATATATATATAATATATATATATATTTATTTTATATATATATATATTTATATATATCTGAAATTTTACGCAACTTTCATTTTATTTGGCTAATAAAATAGCAGTGTTGAAAATTTAAAAGAGAGAGAGATATATTAATGCAAGAGAGAGGTGTTTGTTAAATTTATTGATATAAATAATTTATATAATAGTTGTACTCGCGTAAAGGAAGATGATTATTAGATTTAAGATAATGTTCTTAATACTGTACGTTTTAAACCTGAAGTAAACTAAAGAGCGATAAGAATCTTCTATTTAAAATTTTAAACTACTATCTAATTAATGTAAAATTTTTCTATTTAGTTTTATGCATATTATAGTTAGCCGTAAATAGTTGCATTTCTTTTTTTTTACGGCGTACCATTACGAATATTATGAATTAGAGCACGCACTCACGCACGCACATCCGACAACGCTATCCCCGAAAGGGGAATAGCTGCTACTAACGATAGACCACAGAGGAGTAGACTACATTATCTAAATCGCAGTACTGCCACAGATGAGCGATTCCCTTTGCAATTTAACCTTATTACAGAAAAAGGTGTTATCAGTAGCATGTTTCTGAATCATAGATTCACCATGGGATCCCTAAGCCTTATCTTGGCTGACCGCTAAGTGGTTATTGACGCTGACGCAGCGGTGGTACCGTAAGGCACATTATATCCGTGGACATGACACACTGACCTGCACTTGGAGTTAAGGTTTGGAAAGATATTTTACATGATTGCTAGAGAACTGATTTAGTTATTCCACGCACCCTGAGTGTGAACGTGCACGTCAGTCTGGTGATTCAAACTTTTGCGCAGTAATTTATGACAATTATTCAAGTGTATATTTTCGAAAAGGATAACGGGCACCCTCCGACCGCTATTATATCCAAATATGCTGTAGAGAGTGTGGATATTTTGCTTTGGCCAGCTACATCACAATATTTTCTCCAGTCGAGCGTGAATGGGACATCATCAACTGCAGCGTCATCTACACAACTACTATTAATTCTCCTTATACTGAACGACCAAGATCAACATGATAAACAGGCATAAAATTTCAACCCACTAATTGACATCCGGCACCTGTAAGACACATTTTAAGCACGCTTGCGTGCTTGTGTTCAAAATTCTGTATGGTTAAAGTACCATCGTATCACATTTGAAATGGCTCTTCTCACCTTTACATTAATGTGTGTGATCTTGAAACTTTAATCAGTTTAATATGTTATACGGAAAAATGTATTGTCGGAGTTTCATTAGTCTAAGATAATTTCTTCTTGGTGTCGAGTTTTGCTCCATCAGTGTAGTTTAGGGTGTCCAACTCAAAAGCTAACTCGGGACAAACAAACAAGTTTTAACTTTAGGCATGCCACAAAAATCAATATTCATAGAAATGTAGGTTTATTTCGAACCATACATTATCTATACAAATAAATAAAATTGAGGTGTCTGTTTGTAATTTCAAATTAGCAGCTTTTTACTAAATGCATTTAAAGGTATATACGGTAATTACATCAAAAAATCAATTTTTAGAATTTTTGCCTGTCTGTCGGTCTGTCTGTTTGTTCCGGCTAATCTCGGAAACGGCTGGTGTGATTTTAAAAATTCTTTCACCAATGGAAAGATACATTATCAGCGAGTAACATAAGGTATATTTTATTTCCATATTCCTACGGGAACGGGAACTATGCGGGTAAAACCGCGGGGACGTCGCTTACTCCCCGCCAAGTTGGCACAAAATTATGCATTTGGTCTAATGGAAATTTTAATATAAAAGTTTTCTCACATTTGTAACAAATAACTAAAACATAGTGTAATTTAGCATCTTTACAAAAAGCAGTTTTTTAAATGGGTTTTTTTTACTATGTTACGTTTGTTAAATGTCAACCTCAAACTTTGAGAAATATTGCCAAGTTGGCTAAGAAGTTCTCTATTCCGACAATCTAGATATTTAATAAAAATTTTCTCCACTTTTTAAAGAGGAAAACGAAATAAAGCTTTAGCGAATTGCGCGCGTGATATTGAAAATTCTATGGTAATATTAATTGAAAGTTTCATAGAAAGTTTTGATTTATTACTTTGAATACTTTTAACCTAATTATACAATATTCAAATTTTGCACACAATTTTTCACTTATACTGAACCTAGATATTTTATATGGAGGTCATACACTGTCACTCGCTGAATAAAATTAGGGAGCTTTACGCAATACTTATTTCATCTTCGGTCTTTCTAATCCTCAAACCTTTTGGAATAAGTACAAAGACTACATGGCGGAAGATATTTTGGACGATTGCAGCATGTACAAGCAAATATGCCTTGCAATGAACACATCTACAACGAAATGCAATAAAGGTTTTCAGAATGGTTGGGAAGAAGCTACATGATTTTTGAATGATTAGTCATAGACGTGTTGATGGAAATAGCTTCGATAATGAAGTTGCTTGAGAATTAAACTACGATTTTATAGCATTGCAACATCAAGTAACAGAATTTATCCCTCAATTAACTCCAGAACAAAGTCACGTTTTCCAACAAGTGTTACGCAAAATAGAATCCGGCAGTGGTGCACTCTTTTTTTCTCGAAGCCCCTGGAGGAAACGGAAAAACGTTTTTTCTAAACTTATTAATGACTATCAGAAAAACCCAGAAGATATCAGTTGCTATGTCTTCTTCTGGTTTAGCCGCAACTTTACTGACCAACGGTAGTACTGCACATTCCAATTTAAAGTTATTGCTTAATCTTGCATTTGAAGATTCACTCATCTGAAATTTCAGAAAAAATAGCTCTCAAGGCAGGATGCTTCCACAGTGTAAGCTTTTAGTGTTTGATGAAAGTATGTCTCACAAGAAAGCTATAGAAGCGTTAAATTGGACTCTTCAGGATTTACGAGATAGTACAGATATTATAGGATGAATGATAGCTTTATTTTATATTGGCTGGTGAATTTTGGAAAACTCCCCCTGTAATCCAGAGGCAGATGAAATCAGTCTCTATGAAATCATCAAGCTAACGGGCAAAAGTTGAACAATTCACTCTGAAAATGAATATGAGAGTGCATCTTCATAATGACGTAGATTCGGAACATTATGCAGAGACGCCATTGAAAATCGGTTATGGATGTTTGGACGCAAATGCTGGAGGTTATATTTTACTTCCAGAGAATTTTGTAATGAAGAAGAAAATGATGTAAATCTTATTGCTCAAATTTACCCGGACTTGCAACAGTGCTTGCTCAGTGGCTACGCGCAAGATCAATATTGGCGCAATGTTGATTTTATGACATTGTCCATAAAATCAACAACTTCTATCAAATACTTTCTATTTACAACTCTTTCTATCTACTACAACAACTATCAAATACTTTCTAACAATAATGATTACGAATTTGACAGTTATTTAAAGACATCAACGCGAGCGGAGCCGCGGGTAAAAGCTAGTAATAAATATATGTAAAAGAACAAAAAAAAAAAAAAAAAAATTTAATGTTTATACCCTGACACTTGGCATCTCTTTTCTGCTGCTATCTTTCAAATATTGAGAGAAATTTTTTTTCTTTTATCTTATTATCTTTTATCTTATTGTGTTGGGTTATATTGACCGGGACGAAAATATGTTCGTTGTGGGCCATGAGGTTGCCACCCTTGATGTAGATTAAAGTATCTAGATACAATTTTGAGGATTTAGGATCAATGGGTTACTTAAGATATACTCTAATCAATGTGTCGTAACCTCTCACTACCCCTAAGATTATCAACTCCCCTTCGAGTATTACCTGAATCCGACCGTGTTGAATGGTTAATGAAATCAGTAGTCATTTTAATAAATCAATCTTATTTATTGATTTTTCTTAATTAAAGAGATTACACGAATACTATTCAATTTTAAGAACAATAAAACACAGTGGAGAATGAGAAGGGTTCAATAATCGTGAACGACGGAATCCGATCTGAATCTACGAAAGATCGACGCATACAATTACAGCTACACACTTATACTTAATTGAAATCTATAACTAACCTGATTTCTTATGCTATGGCAGGTTCGTCTAGTTGGTTCTTTAAGATCTTGATTGGGTCAACTTAAGATCAGGATTCTTCTTTTAAGAGGTGACTTATTTCTCAGCTATTCGCGAAGTTCTACTACGAACTAATTTTTATCTACGACGACTCGTTGGATTCTATTCACAACATCTACGTTTACACTTGAAAACACTTTCTCATTTCATTTCATTCTCTTTTCTAACTCGCTATACCCGAACTTATATAAAATATCTCATTTGCTAAATCACGCTTTGGCTCCCGGTGGAGATTGATTGAAATAAATAAAACATTAAAGAATATGGGGAGGTTAGTGAAACGCGTAAGAACCCGTCACAAATGTACCGCCATTCTTGTTGTTAAGACGTATCTCAAATGTATGAGATCAATGATCGGCATACATGCAACTGTAGCACGACAATAATTCAAATGAAACCAAACACGAAAAAAATTAATTGCGTTTGTATACACATGAAACTCTTGAAGATTTTTCAGGTTCCAAAATGCGAGGAATATTTCTTTGTGTACAGTGTTATAATTAAATTATTTTTAATCTTAACTTTTTTATTTTTCAGCGATGAAATGAAAAAAGAAAAGAAATGCCAAACTTCGAATATGCCAAAGGAATGCTTTTTATCGTCGAATATGACCTGGGTTGGCTACCTAAATTATACAACCAAGCCAATTGTTATAAAAAGAGAAATTCGTCGTATCATACCTCATCCGGATTTCTGCGCAAGTAATTACACCAATGACATAGCCCTGATCGAGCTAAGTCGTCCAATTGTATGCTTAGATCTTCCACGTCCTATTTGTCTACCAACCAGAAATTTGAGCAAAGTTGGAAACGAACTTGTTATTGCAGGATGGGGAGAATCGAACTCCGAAAAGTTTGAGAGTATGTTCTTTTTGTATCTGTTTATCATTAGTAATTTGTGAAAGGGTGAATGGGTGAGAGTTATATTAGAGTTTCACTATACAGCAACTATAGTTCAATTAGTGACAAATCTTGTAATTTTCAACCTCTGTCAACTGACAAGGAACATGAATGATACCTGGGCTGTCACCACCCTCTCTAAACAACCACGCAACACCAATTGAAGGACATACAAGGGCATTTTGGAAAGTAATCTCCGAATCACTGTAAAAAACAAACTAGGATAGAGGGGAAAAATTTATTTACATATCAAAGGTACAACTCTTCTCTATTTTTCAACATAGTCTCCCACATTATTCATGCACTGGTCTTACCATTTTACTAATTCCTTCTGTATAATAAGCGTCCACCTGCGATTTAAATCAATGTGTTACAGCGTTTTTAAGTTCGTCAGCGAAATGCTGCTCCCCAAACCACTTCTTCATTGCAGTGATTAGAAGGTAATCGGATGAGATCAGCACTCACTACAGACAGCGTTACACTTCACGATTCCTCATGGATGTTTGTCCTCCTCCTTTCTTGAAAATGCGTATCCATTGACGCACTACACATTCAATCAAAATGTTTGGCCCGTATACGGCACACAATTCATGATGCATATCCGCTGCTGACAGTTTTTTTTGGCGCAAAGAGAGAGAGAGAGAAAACTTATCACTCCTCGGACCTCACATTTTGCGCGATTTTCTATCGTGGCACACATTTTGTCACGTTGTAACTAGCAATCTCTTGGTCCTACAGCACTCTCATTCGCTGATCGGAAGCTTACTGAATCAGAGATTGCTCGTGCAATTGATTGAGGGCGCTCCGAACCGTACTTTCAGCGCCATGCCCAAACGGCGGTTAGTTTCCGAATTGCCCCCGTATTTAACGTGCATTGTTCCTCTTTACACGGTGGGCCTTCTGTGGCTCCAGAACATGAATTCATGACACTCCGGTCACGAGTCCACAACCATAATCACTAGGCTAACATGGTCACTAAAATGTGATTGGATATATTATAGTGGGTATGAATGTGGAACCTTAATTCAGGTGTCGAACCTTTTATTCGGCTGTGGTTGAAAATTACGAGACATTTTGCTTGTTTTTATCACATTTTATGATAGGTTGAAACTAGACCACAAGGAAAAGTTTGATAAAAAGATTAAATAGGATGAAAATAAGTTTCACGAGCTAAAGTTAATTTAATTTAGAAATTAACGAAGTTTCTTTTTAAAAATTTAGTTCAAACAGAAAAAGTATTTCTTATTATTATTATTGAGATGGATTTCACTTAAGAGTGCTTTCACGTTAGGAAAGGCGTGGCAGAAAACTTAAGTGGACTAAAGGGTCTTTTTGTATACGGTAGGAATATGAAAGTACAATGAAATACCTTCTGACCACACTTATGCCGAAAAATATTCCATAAGAAAGTAAAATCATTGTTAAAGTTGAAAAGGAAAATGAATTATAGTTTTGAAAAAAAATTATTAAACTATGTAACTTAGTACATTTGTTAAACATTTCCCCCCTCATTTATACAACTGATTTCCAGTCATGAACATAGCCATAATATCAAGTTTTCTAAATGTGTGTTTAAGAATCTCTCATTTTAATGTGTTAAAATTAGAGGAGATTTAAAAAGCTAAAAATATGAGTGTCTGAAACATTTAAGGGTGTTAAATTTTTTTCTGATAGATCTACAAATATTTTTGCGGATAATTATTTATATAATGGACAGATAATTTTTACTTGTTGCAAAAATATATATAAAATCTGCTGCCACATGGCAACAGATTTGATATGACATATTGTAGTATAAATATACCCCTAAAAGTGACATAGCAACCCCAATAAATAATACACATAATTTCATTAAAATTTCAGGTGGTCATTTTCAGCCATAGTGGTGAAAGGGATAGGTAAATGATTAAATTTGCTCACGTATCTGATCCCATAATACCCATATTCGAGCCATAAAAGCCAACAACTTTTCCTCCTCATAAACAGCACCTGAGGTTTTGCTTAGCATTTGCGACTTTCGAAGGAAACTTAGAAAAATACCTCTGAGACGTCGGCGAGTTTAATAGCATTAGTTAACGACCGGAGAATGTGACCGTACTTTCAAACTCCATGAACTGGGTTTGCAAAGCTCCCAAAAGCAACTCGTGTTGGGCCCAGCGTGAGTACCATTCAACAATGGATCCCATGATGGATTCAGGAAGGTCTACGAGCACGCCGAAGAGGTAGTGGTGCGTATAGGTACACATCGGAGCGTACAGATGGATGCGTTAACCAGTTGATTATTTGAGACCCTTTCTCCACGGAACCTGACATCATAAGTCAGTTGTCTCCAGAAGCAATGTGAATCTGTTTCCACCCAAACTATAGACAACAGATTGCATGAAGTACAGTTATGTCTATTGGTATCAGAATTAGGGGCAGCGTTGACTGATCAACACAGGGCTAGATGCCTGGCATGGTATCTTTGCCCCCCCCACAATGGCTTTCTCCACGTACCTGACATCCTAAGTCAGTTGTCTCCAGGAGCAGGTGAATCTGTTTCCACCTGAACCCTAGGCAACAGATTACATGAAGAACAGTTACGTGCAGTGGTATCAGCAACAAAGGTACCGTTGACTGCTCAACTCAGGGCTAGATGCCTGGCATGGTATCATTATTATGCTACCTGGACCATCGAATGACATTGTACATTGTTAATGAATGAATCTCTTTTCTGCCTATGGGGAAATGATGGTCGTTGACTGTATGGTGGTGACCCGGAGAACGTTACGAATCAACCCATTTCACTGAGCGTCATACTGATCCTTAACCAAGCATCGTGTTTTGAGGTGGCATAATGTTTGATCACAGAATGCCTCTGATACACATTGATGGTCATTGGACAGAGGACCTCTGAGTCACACAGGTTAGGGAGTCTGTTGCACTGCCCTTGTTGTACGGAGCACCCAACATGGTATTCCAGCAAGACAACATCAGGCCGCAAGTCGCACGGTGAACTCAGAAGATCCTGACTGGATTTTACATCCTTTCTTGACCAGTAAACTCTCCAGATCTGAATCCCTTTGAACACCTTTAGGATCTCATTAGACGTGATATGAACCGAGCGCAAAACGTGCGCAAACCGTAGAATGATCTTCGAATAGTAGCGGATGTGGCTTTTCGATGGTTACCTCAAATAATCATGAATGGACTAATTGATAGAATGCTTCTCCGGATTGAGGACTGTATAGCTACCCGAAGGGGGCCAATTAGATACAGAATAAATTGGTTTATAATGATTTTATTTGCCAGTTTTTTAATTATTTGCGTATTCACCTTGCTACTATTGCTCCTGAAATTTGTATGATGTTGCATGCATTATTTCTTGGTATTGCAATTTCACTTTTGAGCAGTGTATGTCACATGCATATTACATATTTAAGTCTAATGACATATTTGCATTTTATAGTATACTGTTAATGTAACATGTTTTCAATAAATATAAATATATGCATAATTTTTATTGGGAAATGAATAGCACTAAAAATAACGAAATTTCCATTTGAATGCTTAGTGAATGAAAATAATATGCAGTAGAGTCCCGAAAAGTTGGCCTCATGTGGACCAAAGTTTGGCGAAATTTGTGAAGAAGTTTGGCAGAATTTTCCTGAATCGGATTAAAAAACAAAAGATATGAGTGTTTCATCAGAAAATATAGTGCTACACTTGTTTGTATTGTTTGCTTTAGAGTACACAGAGTATTATCTGCTCAAATACTTAAACAAAGGAAAAGTACGTACTTTATGAAGACGTAGAGCATTTACTTCTAAAAAATGAAAATTAATGAATGCATAGTCTATACAAATAAATAAAATTGAAGTGTCTGTTTGTAATTTCTAATTAGCAGCTTTTTTCTAAATACATTTAAAGGTATATACGGTCCTTATATCAAAAAATCAATTTTTAAAATTTTTGTCTGTCTGTCTGTCTGTTTGTTCCGGCTAATCTCGGAAACGGCTGATCTGATTTAAAAAATTATTTCCCCAATGGAAAGCTACATTACCAGCGAGTAACATAGGGTATATTTTATCTCCATATTCCTACGGGAACGGGAACGATGTGGGTAAAACCATGGGACGTTGCTTACTCCCCGCCTAGTTGGCGCAAAATTATGCATTTGTGGTCAAAAATGGAAATTTTAATAAAACTTTTCTCACATTTGTAACAAATAACTGAAACACAGTGTAATTTAGCATCTTTACAAAAAACATTTTTTTAAATGTTTTTTTTTATTGAATGTCTAACGTTTATTATGTTACGTTTGTTAAATGTCAACTCAAACTTTAAGAAATTTCGCCAAGTTGGCTAAGAAATTCTCTATTCCGTTATTCCCAGATATTTTAATTTCAAATTTTCTCCCACTTTTTAAAGAGGGAAACGAAATTAAGTCTTAGCGAATTGCGCGCGTGATATTGAAAATTCTATGGTAATATTAATTGACAGTTTAATAAAAAAATTTAATTTATCGAATATTTACTACTTTGAATTTTTTTTAACCTAATTGTACAATATTCATATTTTGCACAAAATTTTTCACTTATACTGAACCTAGATATTTTACATGGAGGTATTACTTTGAAGATATACTAGATATTACTATGGAGGAAGCCATACAATGTCCCTCGTCGAATAAAATTAGAGAGCTTTACGCAATACTTATTTCATCTTTGGTCTTTCTAATCCTCAATCCTTTTGGAATAAGTACAAAGACTACATGGTGGAAGATATTTGGCGACAATTGCAGCAAGTACAAGCAAATATACCTTTCAATGAACACATCTACAAAGAAATGCAATAAAGTTTTTCAGAATGGTTGGGAAGAAGCTAAATGATTTTGGAATGATTAGCTGCTAATTTGAAATTACAAACAGACACTTCAATTTTATTTATTTGTATAGATTGGCTGGTGAATTTCAAAAAACTCACCCTGTAACCCAGAGAGAGTACACCGGCAGATGAAATCAGTCTCTATTAAATCATCAAGTTTATGGGCAAAAGTTGAAAATTTCAGTCTGAAAACGAATATGAGAGTGCATCTTCATAATGACGTAGGTTCGGAACATTATGCAGAGACGCAATTGAAAATCGGTTATGGATGTCTGAACGCAAATGCTGGAGGTTATATATTTCTTCCAGAGAATTTTGTAATGTAGAAGAAAATGATAAAAATCTTATTGCTCAAATTTACCCGGGCTTGCAACAAAATTTAAATTGGGATCAGTGGTTGCGCGCAAGAACAATATTGGCGCCTAACAATGACATTGTCCATAAAATCAACATTGAAACTTTAAACGACGTGCTGGGGAGGGGGAAATGAAGAAATATTTATCAATGAATACAATCATGGATAAAGAAAAAGTACTTCATATCCCACGGAGTTCTTAAATTCACTTGAACTTTCCGATGTACCCTCACATAAGCTTCAATTAAAACTAAATGTACCAGTTATACTTATGCAAAATCTCGATGCTCCTCGACTATGTAAAGGAACTAGGCTTTGGAACACAAAACTCATGCAGAATATACTTGGTGCCAATATTTTAACATATGTCGTGAAAAGGGTTAGTGTTATCATACCTCGAATTCCAAGTATCCCCACTGATCTACCGTTTCAATTCAAACGAGTTCAATTTCCAGTTTTATTGTTGCTATTAACAAACCTAATATTTCAGGTAGCAGGGGTGGTGCATTTGGAAAAGCAATGTTTTTCCCATGGGCAACTATATGTAGCCTGATCGGTGAGTCCAATGCCCAAATCTTCACATATTTGCAACTGACGGAAGTACATATAAAATGGTATACAGAAGCCTCTTAGAATAATATTCTGTTTCTAGCTCTTTTAAAGAGGAATTATATATTAAACGTAGATACTTTCGATTTTTAAAAATATTAATAGTTTAAGTTATTGATTTTTTGTTGTTAATTTTTATAGTAAATTTCGTTTTCAGTTTTTTTAAACTAAGCTCAATTTTAGAATTTTAAAATTTTATTGGATCCAGACAAGCAATAAAAAAGTTACCATATTATATTATTTACTTTCTAATTAATAATGTGATTACGACTTTGACAGTTATTTAAAGACACCAGTGCGAGTGAAGTCGCGGGTAAAAGCTAGTATACAATAATTTACCAGATCCAATGCACCTCAGAAAGATACTTTACAGAAGCATAAATCTGTCTATAATGAAAATTAAGTAGCCGACATTGCAAACACTGCTCTCTTTTTCAAAGAAATGCGTATTGTCCTGTTGCCTTCCACATTGCGCTTTGCGTTCTGCTGCTTCATCACCAAGACGACGAAGGAACAGAAAGTTCACTACAACGCACTTTGTTGTTTAATACTGAAGAGTGGGTTCGACAACCCCTTTAGTCCTTCCCTATGTTTTATTTCAGAAATTTATACGGTGTCCTCAGCGTTAACGGCTTCATCCTTTTCCTGCATTTTTACATTAACTGAGACAGTAGCAATAATTTTTGCATCGGGCATAATGTTTTACTCGATATCGTTCTGGAATCACTTTTATAGTCATTTTCATCGACTTCTGTACATCCAGGAACTCCTTTCTGGTGGTCGAGTAAGTTTTCGTTTTCTTTATCATGTTTATGTTCAATGAACTCATTTCCCTCGTGATCAAGAACGTTTCACCAAGAACGAACTAATGTTAGGGACTCCGCGCCCCATCCAACTACATCAAATAGGTTAATTTTCTTTAAGTTCTGGGCAAGACCTTGACTATCATTATTTGCAGAAAGAAGAGAAGAATAACAGCTTGTGATCTTTTTTTAAAGATGTACTAAAACTTTTTGGTCCATTGGCTGAGTTAACGCTGTGAAATTTGGTGTTAAAAACATTGCTCGTACATCTCCATTTTTTGACTTTCCAATGTTCAAGTGCATAGACATGCTGTCAAAAATCAGAATAACCTTTCTTGGAAGGTTTTATATTTTAAAATTTGCGCAACCGATGGTAAAAATACCTCATGGATCCATTCTTTGAAAATTGCACAGCTCTTCCAAGCATGTAACTGGTTTCGGTACCTAACTTAAAGTCTATCCATTTCAATGTGCTTAAAAACACTTAATTCCTTTTTTCTATGAAATCATGCTTTAAATTGTGCTCATCTGTTGCATTACTGCATGCTAGTATTGTTGCTCTTTCCCTGTTCCTTTTAAGACCTGGGGCTGACTGTTCTTCTTTGAAAGCACGACTTTTTTCTGGTAACAGTTCATAATTTAAGCTTTCCCCCTCACCCAATAGTATAATTTCTCTCCAGTCAAACCTTTACAGCCTGGATAGGTTTTTTTTGAAAGTTTTTCTTTAAACTGAGACATACTCTCTACATTATATAGATAGGTTTCTCCACAAATACTAAGCTGCCGGTCTCCATAGTGCTTCTTCCAACGAATCAAGGCAAACAATCCTTACGTCAAATTTAGAATCTTTGTCTTTTGAAATTCCTTATTAAATTTAAACACTTGCAACATTGACCCCATAATTGGTGTTTCCCTCTCTCTTGTTTGGTGAATCCAAATTTAAAGGGCTTCACTTATCTCATTAAAGTCATTTTTCTTCATAATTTTTCTTTCTTGCAATGTTTATGTACATATTGTGTTAGCATACCACGACTCGATATATTTCTGTTTTTTCTTCAAATCTGCAATCATACTTTTCCAGTCTTACAAGTCCTTAGCCACGGCACTGAGACTTTTTACTTATCTAGGTTCTTTAATGCCCGCAACCTTGTAATACCGGATGGTTCCTGCTTAGATCTGAAACCCCTTGTCTACCCGAAACCCGGCTAGGTGTGTGGGAGAAACTGAATAATCAACAGACATGATTTCAATCTAATTAATTTATTGTTACCAAAATATCAACCAGACACACTAACAATCTAATTAAGGTAAATAATCATATAGTAGAGCGTGGAGGTGAGATTCAATAACACGGGGGTAATACTACGGACTCTCAACTGAATCTACGATAGCTCAAATACGCTCAATATAAACAACGTAGCACACTAATAAGCTAACTTCTAATTAAACAAGCTCACGATTGCCTGTACTTTTATGAAGCGGATCCTACACTTGAATTTTGCAGAAGATCTTTACCGGGATTTGATCAATGTCGTTTGATCCACTCTCCGTAATCCTTTTTTCTGGACAACTCCAAGACTTCTTAATAATTCCACTATCCTTCAATCTTCAACTAACAAACTAACTCGCAACTCTTTGCTAACTTCAACTTGCGAACTCTCAAACCCGCGAAAACAAAATTTATATAATATACTTCATTTACATAATCACGCTTTCTTCCTCGGCGAAAGTTGGCTGAGATAAAATATTTTTCCCCAGAAGAATCCCCAAGGTATTAGTATAGTCACGGATAGATCCGTCACAACCTTTGCTCCATAGACAAGTTCACTTGTCTTTTTTAACCGGAAAATGCCATTAAATAGTACTGTCCAGCAGCTACAAGCTTTGAAACAGCTCTGAGCAATACAGTACTCACAGTTACTCACATCGAGTTACGCGACGGGAACTAGAAATCGACTAACCCTGGCTGAGGCTGCACCTAGATTGAATGTGCGCCGGACACATGGTGGAGAAGTGTGAGTGAAAATCCTGACAAGCAAATGGGATATCTGAACTGCCCTTGGGATTTTTCAACTTGCAAGGATGTGGCTGAGTTATCCGCATCACCACATTATCGAGTTCCGCGAGAGTTGTAATGGATGGCCCATGCCATGAATTAGCTGAGAGGGTCGAAAGTAAGATTAGCCATATTCAAATTAAACTCTATTTATGCACAATTATCAACAATGACACAAATTCAATAACTCAAGTTAAGAAATGCACCAATTACCAAATATAGGAAGCAATAGTGAGGTGGATGAGATACTAGAAGTATTAAAAATAAATCGGACCACTTACGTCCAGGCAATACATCTTCTAATTCAAATCGACTTTACACTTAATTGACCAAATCGTCAATCGTAATATTAAGGTATCCGACTAGGTTGAAAAAGTGCTTTTTAGGTGTTTGATGTATGATGTTGTTTAAGCCATTAGGGAAAAAAAGAAATATAATTATTGAGAGAGAAGGACAAATACGTAAAACTAGAGAATTTTTTAAGTTGCTTTTACAGCATTTACTTTATCTAATTTATAAAAATATTTTTTTAATGCTTTTTTTGAAAAAGGAAATTTTTACAATACTTTGTGCACGAAAAACGTGATATCTCCAAAACAATCCAATCAAATTCAATGAAATTTATAACATATATGTTACGGGCCCTTCAGAGTGTAACAAACTGCAGATTTTAAGACACCTACATTTAATCACATTTTACAGCCATTTTTAGCTTAGAACATGCAGTAATTTTGATGAAAAATCATTAACATCAAATGTAAATGCTAATAAAATATTTTTTATTCTGCAGTTTGTGACACTTCAGAGGGATCAAGCAGTATATCAATGAAACTAAAATTGCATTTTGTGCAATTTATTTTTATTTATGGCGTTTTTCTTAACTTAAATAATTTTGCTAAAATTTCAATTTTTTTTTTAAAAACAAAGGGTAATACATGTTATTTATTTAATAATTTCGACTTTTTAAACCTATTTATGTTCTTTAAAACAATAAATTTATTCTGAAAATCAATTTTTGGAAAATTGGTCTCCAAACCTAGTCGGATACCTCAATCAAATAAGTTACGAATTGTTATCATCTATCTTTAGGTTAATCAATCACTGGCATCCGTCACAGTCTAAACTCTCTCTCTGCTTACTCGAAGGTTTAATCTATAAATACAAGCCTTGATTTGCATAATCACATCCTCTTTTTGGGAGGAAAGTTTTCAATAGAATAAATTTTAAAGACCCATTATTTCCCAAGAGGACTATTAGTAGGAAGAACGTGAATAGACCCGTTGCAGAGTTTTCGGGATTATTTACAATATTACAGTATTACACTTTACAAATATCAATTAATTATTACCTTTTCTCTTGATTGATTTAAAAAGAATGTATTTTTTTTTGCAAAGACAGTCAAGTATTAAAGGAAGGAAAGGTGATTCAAGTTCAATCTTCCGAGTGCGCCGACGGTACGATAGACACTGAACGAATTGTGTGTGCTAGAGGAATGAAATCAGGACAAGCATCTTGTACGGTAGGTGATAACATTTTTTCTTTAGTAAAAAAGATATGTAAATAAGTTTCTGAGCAATTAAATAAATTATAGTTTAAAAAACTAAAAACACGCTTTTATACTGAATCCAACTAAAAAGTAAAAAAATAATTCTTTATATAAGAATATAAAATGATTAAGGAGAAAATTAATGTAATTGTGGTAAAAGCGTGGGGTGCTCTATATCAATTGTATAATTTCTTACTTCTATTCCGAAATGCTTAGTGTAAAAATGTAGTACAAAGCACCCCACGCTTTTACCGCAATGACATTAATTTTCTCCTTAATCATTTTATATTCTTATCGTATATTATTTCTCCTTTTCTTTTTGAAGGGAGATTCAGGATCAGGAATTTTCATGCTATACAAAATGAACTATTATGTCATGGGTGTGACCTCGTACGGCCAATTCAGTTGCAAATCCGACCGGCCAGACACCTATACGGAGGTTTACGCCTTCATGGATTGGATGAAATCCACTGTGAAAAATTTACCTACAGTTTAAAAGGTAAGAAATGCTCACACATACACATGCTTCCATTACATTAATTATATTTAAGTAGGTAATATATAAACCACACACACAAACACACACACACACATTTGAAAATAAAGAATAACAGTTTGATTTTTCTAAGTAAATATCGTATTTTATAATTTTGTTCATACTTTTAAATAGTCTTGGGAGGAACTTATGGGATGTCTGTCAAAAAAGTTCTGGAACAGGATTTCTTTGAAAGAAACGAGAGTCAGCTGAGAGAACCTGAGAAAGATAAGCTTGAATGAATCTCAGCCTGTTATTTTCAAGTTAAAAAGAAGATTGTTAAATTCAAAAGGATATATTTTTCTTTATGGAAGTGATGGTACATCCTTTCTGTCCACTTAACAAGAACAACGAAGAACTTTTGGTTCAGAAGAATACAATGGTACATATTTTTATGTAACATGCTTCACTTGTAACGATTTCAACAGTTTTTCTTATATGCTTACTTATTAAATACAATTCTTCTAATTTTTTGGTATGTGTGAAATATGTAATAAAAAGACTGTACATGAATGAATAAATATAGCTGTTTCTTTTTTTCTACAACATCAAAAAATAATAAGGATGTTTTTGAGTATTAAACAAAATTTTTTAAACTGATAACTTTTTAGATAAGAAATAAAACTAAATTTTTATACAAGTTATATTAGAACTAATACATACACAGCCTGTTGATTTAATTTCGGTGGCTTTGTTTTCTTATCGTACCCTAGTTCTTCCCATTGGTTTTGTTTGAAAGAATTTACACTAATTATACAATATAAATCTTTTGTTATAAACAAAATTATCACAGCATATTTCATTTGCATTGAGTTTGATTGCTTTTGTTGAAATGTGTAGCAAGTGTGAATGTAAAATGCGTTACAAGAGTAAAAAAAAAAAAAAAAAAAGAGTTCATACACAGGTAATGAAACAATTAAAAATGATGTAAAGGTTCAGCATCCCAAAACAATTAGTACTTGAATATTGAATGTTTATATCTTTAATTTTGGTCACATCCCCTGCCAAAAATACATGATTCTATACTTGGATGAAAAAAGTGATATCTTGCGACCCAGTTCTCCAAACATTCATCAATTGGTGCTCCAGATCTGCGTTATTTGTTGATAGGTCTTTTAGGATTTTTTCTGTCAATAATATAAAAATTATGCAGGTGGTACAGAAAAATGTTTGCAAGATGTAACCTGGTATTACCTTAGAAAATGTCCCAGAAAGTTGTGCCATAAATTATAACTGAAACGAATTCAGGACCTTTATTTCTAGTGCTTTTGTACTAGTGTATTCGTACGCTGCAGATGGCGTATGACTAGCTTGCTTCAAATACCCTGCTATTAAATCATGTTACTAATCATCTAGTTGGCGAAAAAAGGTCTTTGACAGTATAAAAAAAATTCTCCAGGGAACTTCAACTTCAACAACGAGAAAAGATTTTTGTAAGCACATTACTTAGGAAAGAAAAGCTGTCTAATGAACAGGAATTACGTTGAAATAAGCAGTGTTCGTATATTATAGATGACGGCCTATTACTTGAAATGACCAGCTAGCTGTATTGATAGTACTCTAATTGGCTGTAAGCCATTTAACATAAAAAAAACGTCTCCAGCGAGCTTCAACGTCAACAACGAGAACAGTTCTTGAAAGACTTCGTACTGCATATTGCTTAGTAAATAAAGGTTGTCTAAAGTACCTGAATTATGGAAAATAATTTTTTTCAGTTTGTCAGTTTAAAAGTAGTAAAATTATAAGTAGATGAAAAGGTTACAGGAATGTGATATATAAATCCAAGTCCTTTTTTCGAAAAGGTGTATATTAATAACTATACAATGGAAGCTTTCTTTATCTTGCTTCAATTCCTACTATTAGTTTACTCTCTCCCTATATATATATATTTATTTATATGTATATATATCTTGTTCAAATTTTCAATCATTAATAAAATACTTTCTATTCATCCATTCAAGTTCGAATACATTTTTTTAAACTTGTAGTGGAGGACATTTGATGTTAATACAGTTTTTTCGAATATTAGTTCATTAATTAAATTAAAAAAGTAGCAAATAAAAATAATAGACAAATGGCATATATAGAAAGGAAAATCGTTCGTTGTGTCCCTGTAGTGCAATGGATAGCACGTTGGACTTCTAATCCAATGTCGTGGGTTTGAATTTCGAGGGATGACCGGATTTCTGATAATGTGATTTCTTTTTGACTATACTATTTTATTTGAATAATTAAGTTTAATGAATACATAAAAAATAGTCCAACACCATATATAGAAAGGAAAATAGAAAATTGCAAGGAAAATCTCTTTCTATTTTGTCACTTAATATTGTGTGATTCTGTTATATTTATATACATATTTATATTAATTGTAATTATTTAATAAAAAGTAACTAAAATAAAATTTTTCTTTGTTGACCTAAGTGGGAAATAACTTTATTTTTTTATATTACTTGTTTTTTAAAATTATTTTTGATAATTTAAACCATATGAGGAAAGTATTGATATTATATGAAGAAAAACCTGGATTTTTGTAAGGATTGTGACACTAATAAAAAATTAATAAATATATGAAAGGTAAAGGGTATATATATATGCACACATTAAGTAGCCAAATTATTATAACCACCATTTCAATAGAATATTAGATCATTTTAGCCATCAATACTGCATGAAATTTTCTTGGTATGAACTCTATGAGTTGTTGGTATGTGGTATGAAGGATCTCAGACGACATCCGATGAATTGCACTTTCCGATTGGAGGGAACTAGATTTAGCTGCCAGGTGTACCTCCCCTATATTCTCAATTGAATTGAGATCTGGTGATTATGAAGGTCAGTCAAGCAAGGTTAAGTCTTTGTCATGGTCTTCGAACTATCTGGGGTCAATCTCAGCTGTATGACAGGTAGCATTGTCCAGCTGAAAGTATCCGTCTCTGGCAGGGTATTGTGCTAATATAAATGGACTTATTTGATCTGCGATAACACTTAATTACCCTTGAACATTCAGACGTTCTTCTATGCGAATCCAAAGACCCATGTAATGCCAAGAAAACTTTACCCAAACCCTAATATTGCCTCCAACATCCGTAAGAGTTGTGGCTGTGTAGATGGGGTTCGTACTTTCATTCTGTTTTCTCTGTATTCGGCCCCTGCCATCTACGTGGTGTTGTTGAAAACGTGATTCATCGGGCTACATGGTCATTTACCAGTCACCAACAGTCCAATACTTGTTGTCCTTTTCGAACTAAAGATATATATTCTTATTCAAGGCCAACAGTAGAGGCTTTCGAACAGAGAGGTCGTCGAGTACCATATTCTACACGGCAGTGGTTTTTAAATTTTAGATTGTCGCGGAACCCCTTTATGTATCAGACTGACATCGCGGACCCCTAAGATTTTGAACATCCATTTTCCTGACTTAATATACTAGATCGAAATATATGTTCCAGAAGTTTTCCCCCCCATTAACACTAGAACGTCCGTCGGTGTCAATTTGACACCAGAGACTATTTACTTTGTTCTCCATTCAGCATTTTTGCAGAGAATTTGAAAATTTTCCGTGGCTTTTAATCAATCTAATTCACTGGTAATTACACAGAAAATGTTTTGTGGTTCTAGGGTAACTAGGAGTGATTTTCCAACTAAATATACCTAAAACGTCCGATAGTGTCATTTCGACACCAAGGCAATTAATCTGTATAAAAACTGTCGTTTAACAAGATATAATCCACTAAGTAGATGCTATTAGTAAAACAAACTTTCCAAAGCTCTATCGAACATTTTTTGACCTTGAATACAGTGTTATTGAGTTCACAGTGGAAATTAATCAACTATACTAAAATTGTTGTGCCTAAGTGTTTCGTTACACAGTATTTACTTATCTATTCATAAAAAAAATTTCATAATATTTTCGAACTTAGGGCAGAGCAGACACCATGAAACGATGGCTCTTATAAAAAGTACAACACCAGATGAAATACTTATTTGTTACAAGAGCTTTCTGAGAATGAATTAGCTCTAATTTAGATTCCGATGAGAACATAATATTGGATGAAAATTACTGCGAAGAATCTGAAGAAAGAGCAGATGTAATTGATAATATTCCAGTAAATCCTGATATATCATACAGAATGATGGCCCAGAATGGATACCGCATAATAGTAATGTTCCTGGCAGGTTTGCGAATCGAAAAGTTTTGCGACAAAATAGTGGTTCAACAAGCTTAGTGAAATATAATGTCAATGCCAGTTTTTAGCACGTTTTTCACGTAGTGGAACAAAAGCTCTATTAGGACGCAAATTTCGTCTTCGTCTTCGTTCCATATTTTGTCGCACCTTTTTCTCAGCCAATAAGCAACCAATTGACCTCGGGTTTTCGGCATTTGGTCGCATTTGTGCCCTAGATGAGCCGAATCATATTTAAATTTTCCCATAGTTTTCCGAATTTTCCAACAAATTTTCCTGAATTTCGCTAGTTTATAGCAAAATTTTCTCAAATTTTACCTAGTAAATTTATTGTTTGCAAAAAGTTTTCTTAAAAAATAATCTACCTGCATTTTGGAGGAAATCTTCACAAAAAATTGCTTTTTTATAGTGCTGATACAGATTTGTGTCATTATTTCTTTTAACCTCAATAGAAGTATATTTAGAGGAGTGGTACAGTACATACTACTTTCTGTTAGTAAAAAGTTCATTGGTTGCATTATTGTAAAATACAACATGTGAAAAACGCGCTAAAATTACTTGCCCATGACAATGATTGATATCTTGTTTATGATATAAAGGTTCATAATATATGATAATTAGTTGAAATAATATTAAAAAGTCTTAAAACTAAACCCTACTGAGTATTAATCCTGCAATTATTTAGTTAAAAAAGTTCCTTATATATTTTAAATCGCGGTGTCAAAATGACACCGGTTGGACGTTTAAGGGTAACAGAAATCCTGGACCTTCTAGTGTTAAGAGCAATTTAGTGATCTAGTCTAGAATGGAACATCTTTCAATTTTTTCACGAGACCTCTCAGAATTTGTAAGAGAGGGAAATCTTAAAGTTATATAAAAAACTCAACGGACCTCAAGGGGTCCATGAACCACAGTTTAAGACCGCTAATATACGGTATATGTTCAATCAGATCCGTACGTAGGTGCTCCTTGATTAAGATTCCCCGGTATTTAAAGTACTGTTTCTCTTTTGTTGGACTCGATAATTTTTACAATTTTCCTTTCCAAACGAACTTTTAATAACATGTTCAAACGAACCTAATTCCCTTCTACCCTAAGACCCAGCTAAAGTTGTGGAAGGAATTAAAGGATCATTCGACATGATGAATTCCAATCATTTTATGTCTCTCTTTAATCGACTCAAACACAAATCAATTTAACACTATAAATAGGAGGATCTGGGCAAGCAACACAGGGAATGTAATTTATTTTTTCCTGTTTTATATTGCTAAATTCCTTAACTATAAACTTGTTCTTCCACTTTTATTTTATTATTTGCCACTTAAATTAACTGTTCTCGTGGTGGAGTGCTCAGAGCACCCGCTGCACTCTAGACTATAACTGCAGCACGGCCGTGAGCGGTTAATGCGAAGAAGGGTGTCCACCTCGCAGAAGCCCACCGGTTGCCTTTTTCGTACTTTTTAATTTCCCCCCTGCTGGACATTGCATCTCTACACACTATCTCACCCCCATGGGCAGCCATATGAACCAATATCCTCACTACTCTACATCCAAATTGGAAGACGCTCTCTCTTCCACCAGATTCCAAAACCGAGCCACCCAAGATCTTCGCCATGAAACCCCGCCTACCGGCCCGCCGCCACTCGTCCAATAGCCAAGCTCCTACTCCCTAGCACGACACTTCAACTTTATCATGAGTATTATAGAACTTTTTCTAGCCAGATACGGGTCTGATATTTCCCAGAAACCCATGCACCCTAAAAATATCCGTAGATCCGTAGCAACAGACGAGAATCGCGAGTCGGAGACGTGAGTCGCGATTGGGGAAAATATATTAAATAACTTCTTTATATTAAAGCTTCTTCCCTAATATTACTTTACATATCAGATATGTACTTAATGTCCACTCAGCGACTTTAAAACTTTAAATATCAACGTAATATGAAGTTGACAGTACCTGACTTTATAGGCAGTCTTTTAATCATTTGAAATTAACTTTTTCTTACTGATTATAATATTTTACAAGGTAATCTGTAACTTGAATCTTTTTTGTCACTTCTAGTTAACTAAGCTTCTAACTTTCTAACTTTTCCTTCACTATTCTCTTCACTTCTAATTCCCTAACTCTTTTACTCTCGAACTAGGAATATATATAATAAATCCAATTTGTATATCACGTTTCTCTCTTTAGGAGAAGATTGGTGATTTTTGGTGGCCCAAAGGATTAATACCCAAGAGAATTAATAGAAGGTTGCTTATAGATCTGTCACAATGTGATGCCCCCAAGACTGACGTTGAGACCTGGTTTGGGGCTTGGGAATCCACTCTTTGTAAATGTTAATATGTATTCGAGAACAGAAATTATTAATAATACTTTAGAAGTGCAGAGTTTTGCTGATACTGATTTCGAAGCTTCGAGCACATTTACAATCATCCCGCGGTCAAATTCATCTAAATCATTATTCACTTGCAATACAATACAGTTTTGAGGCTTCACTATTTCTGCATTCACTAATAACAGATATCTCACCTTTTAGGGGCAAATAAGTGAGGTTAAGGGGACACAATACGATTCAATTGACAAAAATCGGTCAAAAAAAATCAACTATAATTTTCTTAGCCTAAATTATTTTTTAAAATACTTTTCTACAAACGCACAAAATTTGAAGGCTTTAAGTTGTAAAAACGCAAAGTTGTGATAACTCTTACGTATGTTTTTATTCAGATCCCAATGGCAAATCAAAACTTTAAACTGACTTATTTCGAAAAGATAAAATAACTAGTGTGTTTTCATTTAAAATGTTAAGGCTTTTTTTCTGCGGTGCCTAATATTTGGATTTTTTTTTCACTTGTTGTTAATAATACATGGAGTAAAAGTTGATATGCATTTTTCAATGAAAAAGCAATACTTCTTTTTTAAAAAATAATTGAATTTAGAATTAACACATTTTTTAAGGAATTTTCAGTAAACATTCATAAAAAGAAGTACTGTACAAATACCTGTCATGTTATCGCAAAACCCATACCAACTTTTGTTATACATAGTTTGACGTACTTGCAAGTCAAATTTCACATTAGTACGTTAATTTTTGTAGGAGGAATCGCTTTATAAGTTTCAAATTTTTCCCTTAAAAATTAAATGGTTAGCTTTTTATGAAATTTTGAACACAAAATCTGTTTTCATCATACATACACATAGGAAAACCAACAAATTATGAAAATCATTAAATTAAAAACTTTTGTGTAAATCGTACCATGTCTTTTTAAAGTTAAACTGCGTATAATCGTAATAATGTGGCCACGCAGTGTATATATACCCGTTCAGATTACATCATGATGTTGCATGACAATTTACTGTTTTTTAAATTGTTGAAGTTAACTTCTTATGGCACGGTAGGGAAAAATTTTCGTTACACTTTACCCGTTATGCGATGGCGTAAGGTAGGTGACGTAAGGCGAGAAATAATTAGAGAAATAATTGATTCAACTTTACTGATTAATTTTCAAACGCATGTGAGTCAGTAAAGGATCATTAATTATTATTACAAGCTTTTATTTATTTTTTTAGCTTACTATGTATGTATGTATGTATGCATGTATGTATGTATGTAATTTGTTCGGGTGGAATCTTGCAACTCAATTTTGAAGCTGATATCTTCACTCCATCGAGCTGAAATTTTGTATACACGTTTAGTTTGGATGACAATGCATGTTTTGACAATTTATATTCCGATATTGCAATTTATTAAAAAGATATTAATTAAAAACATTAAATTAGTTTGTTACAACAATAACAAAAGTTGGCGTCGAAAATTGGCTTTCAGCCAAACTGCAATTTCATAACGTTGCGCTATTGACTGTATTAATTAACTTTGTCTAAAAAATAATTACATTTCTACAACGTAAAAATAATCTAATTTCTACAACGTATGCAATTTTTTTACAAATTTATATCTATTTTCTTGGATTTAA
Source organism: Trichonephila clavata (assembly GCA_019973975.1). Taxonomy (NCBI): domain Eukaryota; kingdom Metazoa; phylum Arthropoda; class Arachnida; order Araneae; family Nephilidae; genus Trichonephila; species Trichonephila clavata. The sequence continues at coordinate 60,250 of BMAO01004615.1, forward strand.
ATTCAAAACAAAAAAGTAGAGCTATTTTTCAAGTAGATTGGTACATTGTATACCTTTCTCAACGCTTCCAAGTTAAACTGAGATGGAGTATTGAAGAAATTCTTTAAAAAATTTATCTAACTTTAATCTATGAAACTCAGACAAAAAATAATTACAGAATCGGAAAGATAATTTTTTTATGTATCTTATCCATCAAAATGGAATCCGCTAGGAAAACAATAAGAGAAAAATATTATCTAGAAATGCAATGTATTTTCGATTAAAAAAATAATTTTATAATAAAATGAATTAATTTTTTAAAATTTTTTCTAATTTTAAGCCTACAAGTAATTTAAATATACCTCATTTTATCACCAGTAATCTAAACACACTCTACGACATGTGTCCTTAAATTTAATTACAAATAGAATCTGTTAATTTTATTTGAGTTTTTTTTTGTTTGAAAAATTACTGCAATTTTGTTTCTCTAGATGAGTTAGGCACATTGTAAAACCAGCTCAAGGTTATTTATATTCATAAAATGTGCCAAAAGAGAATAATTTGCAAAATGACCTGAAATATTTTAAAAATAAGGAGAGAAAAAAATCGAATCTTAGAAGAAACATTTCGTTAAATAGAAAATGCACTTCGCTATTTGGAGTTGTTTTACGAAGAAAAAAGTAATATGTGCTTGGTTCCAGGAAAAAGTTCTTAAAATAGAGAAATTTCCAAAATAGAAGTTCGTTACATGGAGTCTTGTCGGACTGTATAAAAATAATGCGATGGTTAATTATTTTTTCAAAATCAAGTTTCTATAGATGACCTGAGCAATTAAAAAAATAGATTCTTACGTAGAAGATATTCAATGTCCAGCAAAAAATTATCATTATTTAATAAAACTTTCTTTTTTGATTACAGCATGCGTTTGGAATCTTAAGCATTTTATTGATTAATACAAATATTTAAATGCCTTTTGAAGTTTTTTAATAAATAACTAAATTTTTCTTCTAATATGTTATAGAAATATATCCCTTATCTTCAAAATATTTCAAATAAATAATATATTCTTTAAGTTTTTTCAAAATTAGTCAAAATTTTAATTAAACATTTAATAACTTTGTCATTTATGAAGATAGTCTCACTAAACCTTTTTTTTTCGTGTGTTGAACAATGTTACCCAAGATCTGCACGAAGATTGAAAAAATTGCTTAAAAATTACGGATTTAAAAAAATTGTGTTTTTAGTCTAATACCCTCTTGCGAGCATTAATTCAGCTAAACCAGGAATGGCGAACCAGCGTTCAATGAGTTGAACAGGCTGAGAAACCTGTCCAGCGATAACTAAAAAGTAAAAAATAAATTAAAAGTAAAAAAACTTTTTTAAGAAGAAGCTTTTATTTAAACGCGCTAAAAAGAATAAAATAAACTTTTACTTTAAAACTTTTTTTACTATCAACTTATAATGTCATTACACAATTTATATGATATAAAAGCTTGTCGCGGGATTTACCTGTGTAGATAAACAAGTAAAATAAATAACTTGACCTGATTGGTTTTAATTTTTAAAAATTCAAACTAAGTAAATGCGAGTACTTAAATATTGCGACAAGCTTTTATATCATATAAATTGTGTAATGTGTAATGATAGTGAAAAAAGTTTTAAAGGAAAAGTTTATTTTATTCTTTTTAGCGCGTTTAAATAAAAGCTTCTTCTTAAAAAAGTTTTTTTACTTTTAATTTATTGTAGTAATTACTTTTCAAATGTGAATTTTTCCCCTCGAGATTTTTAATTTACAAAATCTGTAACTGTGACATTTTATGAACGTGTTATATACTGCTTCATTAATTTGTATTTTAAAATATTTTCATCATATTAGCTGTATATGAGTAAACTATAATAAGTATATATGTATAAACATTGACAGTGAAAGTTATTAGTTAAACGACAATAAAAAACTTTTTACATCGAACACATAATAAGACGTAGATAAAATTTTTATTTAGTTTATCTTAACCCGTTCATCTACTGTAAGTATTAATAAATTATAATTATTTATTTATACACTGAGTGATCAATTTATCTTAGACAAATAAAAATAATTTACATCAAATATTAATGTTATAAATGTGGAATAACTATTAAATTAATTAAAAAAAAATTACAAATAAGAATTTTAATTTGGATGAAATAGATTGTCCCTTAGTTCATAAATGTTAATTTTTATATATAGGTATGATTGCACATATTTCATAAAAAGTATTGAAGCAGATTTGAATCAATAGATTGTTTAATTCTAAATTTTGAATTAGAAGTTCTACGAAAAAGTATTATGACCTATATAATTTACTGAAATGCAATTAATTAATTTCTAGATTTTACAATGGCAGAATCTATTGAGAATAATATTCCAAATAAAAAAAATAGTCAGAAACACATTGTAATCATTCCAATCGATGTTCATCACCGTCATGATTCTCAAGTCAGTCAGATTCTTGATCCAGACAAGGCATCAGATATTACAAAAGCGCAGCAAAAGAACCTCTAAGGTAAAAAAACCCTCAGCTGAGCGTATGCGAGAGTACAGAGCCTGGAAAAAAGTACCCATTCAATCAACTGGTGATTCTCCTTTAGTTGTACATCATCAAGGTGATGGAATTCTACAAGCTGATGATAGTTTAAATAAATCACATGCATTTGTTGGATTACCTTGTAAAGATATCAAAGCGACATGTAAAAGAACACCAGCTAAAAGTATGCGAGATTACAGAGAACCCGGAAAAAATTTACCTTCAATCGACTAGTGATTCTTCTTCAGTTGTTCATCATCAAGTTGATGAAATTTTATTAGCTGATGACATTTAATAACTTTGTCATTTATTAATATAACCACACAAAACTGTTTTTCCGTGTGTAGAACCATATTATCCGTAATCTGTACGAATATTGAAAAAATTGCTTAGAAATTACGGATTTTAAAAAGACTTTCTCTTTTTCGTGAAAAGCATTTTTACGAGAATTTATTAAAACATTATTTTTGGTAAATTTTTAATTTAAAAAGTACTGCTGTTTGGAATTCATGGGGGAATTATCAAAACTTTGATGTAAAAATTAAGCCCTCAAAAAAAAAAAAAAAAAAAAAAAAAATAAAAACTTTACAAAAAAATTTTTTGAACACTTTTTTTTTTGCAGAGGAATTCGCCTTGTAATTCCAAAGTTTGAAAGTTGAGCATGCGCCTTGAGACGAATTTCCGGAGTCATACGCTGTTTCAATCTTGGCTCTTTTTACTTGTAAACAAAAACGTCATTCGATAAGATTGCTTTAAAATAGATATAAAATTTCGTAATTTTGAAAATTTCTATTTTTCTGTCTTTTTTCACGAATAAAGCTATTTAAAAAAAAACAGTGGTTTGTTGAAAATTGTAAACAAACTTTCAAATGTTACTTATGAGATAGAAAAACCAAATGATCTGTTAATTTTCTTACATATTGATACAAGAAAATTAACACATATAGCTCATTCTACAAAGGTTAAGACCTTTTCATTCAAAATCAAATTTCCATTTATGCTAAATTCACGAGATTAACATATAATTGAATGATAAACATCTCTGTTTTTTCTTTGCATTTTATATTTCTGGTGATATTTTGATTTTATGCTGATATTGCAAAGCCCACATTTCATATTTTAGATTACACAAGCCTTTGATAACAAAAGTATGTACTGAAACACCCATAAACATTATGGAAATAGAATAATAATGATGATACTTTTTTATAAATGTATAAATAAAATTTCTTTTTAGTATTATGTATTGAAAACGAAAATTTTGCTTATACTGATACCTTTTCCATCTTAATCATTTTTTTTAAAATACAGTTTTAAATAATAACGATAATAAATGTGTTAATTATATATAAGATTACTTTAAAATAAAACTTAATTATACAATTCATTTAATATAAGCTAAAGAAGTTAACTTCTATCGCGTGTTCACACTGATAGGCGCATGCATTTTTTGTAGTATTTAAGTCCTAGCTTTAGCTTTCAAATATACGTTGGAAAATATTCTTATAACCCTTCCCTCTTGATTTAAAAAGGACAGAAATTTAATTTCTAAGACAGAAATAAGAATGTATTCTTTACATCCCCGTATAATTTCTCCTCCATTATTTACCCAAAATCCATTGTTATAGTGGATCTTGACTCGCCAATAACAAAATATATACTATTAAAATTTGAAATCTGTAGGTCTATAATAGTACAAAGACGGAATTTATACTTAAATCTGTAACCCCCCCCCGAACCCCTTGGAAGACGATTATGGCAAATCCATTCTTAGCAGATCTTTGCTCAGTAAAATAAACATATTTGTGAAGAATTTTTTAAATCTAACAGTTCATAAACGGGGAATGGCCCGACAACTCTCCGAAAACTCCCTTGGGAAATACTCTCTTACGGAGAAACTCCCTTACGGAAATAATTTCTCTTGGGAGATTATTTCCGTAAGTTCCGTTCTCTGCGAATCTCTACTCAACAAAAGAAACATGTTTACCAAATTCCAAGTCTGTAGAAGATCTAATATAATTCCAAGGATCTCGTCATGAGTGAGTTACCTTTCTCTTCTATATCTATATATTTTAAAGAGAAAAGAGGTCCAGTGACATCAATCACGAAATTTCCGGACTCACGGGACAAGCCACCGGGCGCTTATGAGATCATAAAAGATAATTACACTTCAGTTTTAGAAATGCAAAACCTGTTTATTTTTCAAATCAAAAGGCGAGTGCTTTTAATAATGTTCTTCAATAAAATTTAAAACTTAAAGTTAGGATTTAGATAACTAAAAAAGCAATATTCATACACACAACATCCTGAAACACCCAGCGAAGAGGACGTGTAATACAACTAGTATCTTCCATGTATCAACTATCTACCTATCTATATAAATAAAGGAACAAAATAAAAAAAATCAAATGAAATAATGTTATTTTCAATTAAATATCGTTAGATTGAAATTTATGTACCGTAAACTCTCTTACGTATAACCCACAATTTTAACACAAAAAATAATATCGATATTTATGCGGATGCGCGCTATACGCCGGTTATACACAATCTGGCCAAAAGTATCCGGACACCCAGTGGTATGGACTTAGAGCGTCCTGAGGTACATATTAATATGATGTTGGTCCCCCTTTTGCATGGATGACAGCCTGCAGATGTTTGGGAAGACTTTCCACCAATTTTTGATAGATGACCATAGGAATTGCCTTCCAGGCGTCCATCACAGCTGAAGCGAGTGCTTGCAGTGAGGATGGTCGATTTGTCTGGCTACGTAATCTGCGCTCTAATTCGTCCCAAAGGTGTTCTATGGGATTTAGATCGGAGCTCTGAGAAGGCCAGTCCAGTTTTTGAACACCCATTTCGTCAGACCACATCTGTGCAAGACTCGATGTGTGAATGGAGCAGTTATCCTGCTGGAAGAGAGAGAGAAATGGGTCTTCCCCGAAATATTGCCATAGAGTTGGGAGTGCAGCATTGTCCAGAATGTCCACATACATCTCAGAGTTCATGTTTCCAATCACAGGAACTGACTGACCACGAGAAACACCACCACACCATTATGCTTCCACTACCAAACTTAACAGTCGGCACAATGCAGTCACTAAAGAAACGTTCGCCGGGCATCCGCCAAACCCAGACGCGTCCATCCGACTGCCAGACTGTAAAGAGAGATTCATCACTCCAAAGAACAGTTTTCCACATGTCCACAGTCCATATTACGGTGAGCTCTACACCATTGCAATCGATGCTTTGCATTCTGTAGAGTGATGTTTGGCTTGTGAGCGGCTGCACAACTATGGAATCCCAAGTTTTTTAACTCTCGACGGACAGTCCTGCTGCTAACACTTATTCCTGATGAACTTTGGAACTCCTGAGAAATTTCCACCAACAAGGACTTGCGATTTTGTTTCACTACCCTTTTTAGAGTTCTGCGGCTACATTCATCAAGTATTTTCGGCCTACCGGTTCATTTTTCTGCCGTCTCACTCTCCCTCGACGTTTCCACTTCACAATTACATCACTCACAGTTGATTTAGGCTTCTGTAGAATGTCCGCAATCTCACGAACTGATTTCTCACAAAGGTGGCATCCCGCTATACTGCCACGATCAAACTCATTAAGCTCCTTTGACTTACTCATAGCCTCACAAACGCATAAATACAATCTGATAAACCACTACCAACACTTTTATAGCTTTCAATTACGTATCAAATTGCGTCACTCGCCAGAACCACTTTTTAAAGAGGTGTCCGGATACTTTTGACTAGGTAGTGCAAAAACCATTGCTTTTTTAATAAAAAAAAAGGAGATGAGCAAAAAAAAAAAAAAAAAAAAAAAAAAGAAATAAGCGTATTACATACGTTCATTTCAGATTTCTTTATAAAAAATAGAGGGTATGCGTTATACGGCGAATATACCTAAAATTAAAAAATGCAGACTGAAAGTATAGGTGCGTGTAAAACAGCGTAATACAAGGTGTAACAGAAGAAAAACGAGACTAAGATTGTGTAGCTTGTAAAAAGAGTGGAGTAGGCAGCAACTGTTTTGGTGACGTCATCCCACCCACCTTCTCTAATCATGTGGACAGTTTCGCTTTGATCGATCTTGCCAGTTGGGAGTACTAGGTCATTGAGCGAACACATGCTTGCAAAATGTCGAATCAACATCAAGTTTACTGTGAAACAAGAAATCAGCCTCGAAAACATTTCAGATATTAACAGAGGCTTATGGAGATGAAACTTTGTCTCGTGCACATGTGTTTGAATAGTATAGAAGGTCTTCAGGGGAGAGAGAGGGGGTCAATGTGGAAGATGATGAACCTATTGGGCACCCAAGGTCAGCGACTACAGACTAAAACATTGTCAAAATTCATGATATGAGTAGGTTAACACTCACATCAGTGGTCAGACTGTTAATCAACACTACTATATTGAAAGTACTAAAAAACTTCGTGAAAAATTTAGGAAAAAAAAAGTCAGAATCGGGGAGTGATGGATGGCTGTTGCACCAGGACAATGCATCCGCTCACACGGCCCTATCTGTTTCTGACCAGCAAAAACATTACTATGATGGGGCAGCTTCCTTAATCACCTGATTTGGTCCCATGCGACTTTTTTTTTACTTCCTACATTAAAATCTTTCTGAAAGGGAACCCATTTTACCTCCGTTGAAGAGATTCAGGCAAAAACGGAAAATCTCCTAAGGGGACTTCCAAAATCCTCGTTCCAGAACTGTTATCAGGAATGGCAACACCGAATGTAGAATTATGTAAATACTGAAGGGAACTACTTTGAAGGTGATAATGTCACGAGGAACCGATTTTGTAAGTACAATGATTTATCGGACCTGTCTCGTTTTTTTTTTTTTTGTCTCACACCTCTATGCCGGATTCTATTGTACTTAAAAAACGTTGGAATATTGAACTCCTTTTTTTAATTTCACTTATTTTTGATTGAATGAATACACAAGTAAAAAGCAATACTATCCAAATGTGCATGCGCATTCTACTATCTCCTTGAGGGGTATACAGTGCCCTTCATGAAATGCGTCTCAATAAAAATTATCAGTAGACTTAAAATAATGAAAGTGGGTAAATTATAGAAAATCTATAGTGTCAAATTTTTAAGTAATAAAAACTTCAATATTACACGCATTTGAAACATTTTTATTTTTAGATAATGTATAAGCTGTGTGTGAAGATATAAATGTTTGTGTCAGAAAGTTTATTTTTTAAGTATCGTATTTGAAAGGAACATTAGGCCTTTAGATATGAACAAATGACAAACGCGTTGTTTTTGCCTAATGTCTTTGAACAAACATTAAAAAAGTGTTTTAATGATCCATTAAAAAATATCCCCCTGCAATTCAAGGATAAGTTATCAGTTTGTTTTCCTCCCTTTCTTTTTGTTGCGAAATGACATTTATTTTCATTGGTGTATTCGAAAACAACTTTTTTTTAAAAATGAATTCTTTATGTACCCTTGAGTTTTTAATTAATATATGAAAAAAATCTTGCAGAAAGTTAATAAAATCGTGTTTTAATTATAATTTTTTTTAAAAAAATTGTGTAATTGGTTGTGACAGTAATGGTGTAATGAAAAGTAGTAATTAAAGTTAGACAAGAATTTTGGAACATTTCAAGAAAAATAGTATTAGAAAGTGAAAATATTTGTGCGATTTATTTGGGCTTCATTGTTTAACACACACACACACACACACACACACACACACACACACACACACACACACACACACACACACACACACACACACACACACACACACACACACACACACACACACACACACACACACACACACACACACACACACACACACACACACACACACACACACACTAGCAAATGACCGCTTTTGAGACTTATCACAAAATTGTTAAATTCAAGGTTTTTGTTTTTCTTGAATGCACCACTTTTTTAAATCATATCCATCGACTTAATATTTTCAATATTTATCTATCTTTTTGTGTGTTTCGTTTTACAGGATAATCAAATGTACTCTACCATTATCGACCGTTAGGGATATTTTGACTACTGGGAGATTTATGAATGCTATAAAGTATGCGCATTGAAATCTTAAGCTACCAAGTTTTGCAAGAGAATATCCTCCTGTTGTGTTTATGTATAGTTTGTTTTATGCGTGGTACAGAGTGTCAGCTGTTGTTAACCCATGAGTTACAAAATAACGTTCATACAAATATACAAATCAATCATACAAAACAATCATACAAAAATACAAATATTTGAGGCGTGGGCACTTCTATTTTTAATAATATTGAGCTAGATCTACAATAAAAATGTTTTTCTTTTAGTTTTTTAAACTATCATTTATTCATTGATGAATTAATCTTAAATACGCATTTTTTTAGAAGTTGGAGTACTCATTAGCTTCCTATCATTTTGTCGATACGGTCTGGTTTGCCAAAAGTAAGATCAGCCAACTAACTGAAAGAAATCTGGAAGAGCTAAGTTTGAAATATTTAATACTGAAGAAGGTGTAAAAAGTCAATGATTTTTCTCTTTGAAACCTGAATTAGCAGTAGATATAAAAGTGCATGTTTTGAATCGAAGAGTTAGTGAGAAATTATTAAATCCGGCGACTTTTGAATCAATTCTCAGCTGTTTTGGTAAAATTAAGCAATGAATGACGTTTCTTTCCACAAATCCGGAAAAAAATTTAGAAAAACAGACTTTATGTCTGGGTTACTTCCATTTTCAGAAAACCAGGGCATTTTTTAAAAATATTATGGTAAGAAATTGCTGATGCATCTTTCTCTTTTTTACATATAAAGAACACTTTTTTGTTTGTTGTATTTGCATTAAACATGAGTGTTTTCGCTTTAGAGTTGTAACAATATTTTATTCACCAAATCTGTAAATGGGTTCTGGAATTAGTCACTAAATCTGGATATGGGAAATCCTTAATTCTGATGATCCTGATTAGGAAAAGGGTACAAAATTGTTAAATTATTGTATTGTCATGGGCCCTTGACAAGTGTGCAATATTTTGAATTAATCTGACTTTTTGAAATAGGTAGAAATCGAGTTCAGAGATTCCGCTACATACAGGTGAAGCTAATAAAAGTGTTAAAAATAGTTGAAAGAATTGACAAGTGTGTGGTAAGCAAAACGGCTTAAGAACTGGAATCAAAATTTTAATAATTTTTAAATCTCGATGATCGAAAAATCTTTTTTTGATGGTTTTTGAAATAGAAACTGAAGAATGAGCTAATTTGAAGAAATATTTAATTATTTACTGGGAAGTCACACATAGGGTTTTCGTCATAAAAGAAGGATCATTGTGCGAATGTTTATTTAAGTAAATTTGATATCAGGTTTAGTAAACATGAATAACATCATTGTCTCTTGATTAAACCAAATGAAGTAAGAAATACGAGTACACGATGGATTTAACCACTTCATTCGCGTCGGAATCAGACTACGGTTTGCATTGCACAGGTTGGCCATCTATTCCTTAAAATAAGGCCCTAAGCTGTATCCTTTTTATAGACCGTTGATGGACTTTTTTAAAGGATCCTAACGTAGCATCAGCTATCCGATCACTAAGGAGCTCCGTCGCTGAAATAAACAATCCACTTTTACCAATGGTTTCCACCGACTTCGCGACATTTAGCAAAAAGTTATAAGATTTGCTGGGGATTATATAGAAGGAAAGTTTTGCAAATGTATTTGTAAGTTCATCAAAAATTAATTTATACCTATTTTGCCATTACTTAATTTGCAACACTCGTATGTTGTTGTCCACGAAATAATACACTGCTTCTAGGAAAAAGAAATTTCCAGGAAAAGTACTCTTTTCCCAGCATTAATTAGAATAAAATTATGAAAGCTCTAGAAGATGTGAGCAGGGTTACCACATTGGCACTGACATGGCACAAAATTGAAATGCCAAGCAACCTTCGAGGAGACACTGGAATCGACCCTTATGGAAATTTCTCTGAAGCTATATAGAAGTCGGTGGAATTCAGAAGCGAGTCAGTCGAATTTAGAATCTGTCTGTGCTTTGTCTGAATAAAACTGACAGATTTTATCTTCCTGAGCTCTTGCTAGTGGATCTGTTCTATCTGTTTTCTTCTAGAGTACCGTAAAACTAGTCTATAACGAGTGTATTTTTTCATTACTGTAAATAAATTTGTTTTATTATTTGTGTGCGTATATATACAACGATTATTATTCGTATAGTCCAGCGTAACTCAAACTGTGGGGTGCGCCTCCCATGGGGGACATGACAACCAAACGAAAGGGGCGTGAGCATATAGAAAAGTCTAAGACAAAAGATTATTAAAAAAATTACTAATTTACTGAAAATAAACAAAATGCATTCTGACATAATAAAAAAAATAAAATACATATTTACACTGATATAATATACTTATAAATGTATCCATACGCAATGTATTTGGTAATTAACTTAAAAATACTCAGTTAAGAACAAGTTAAATAATTACGAGTGTCCCTATGGTCTTGCCGTATGTAAAATTATATACAAAAATTAACATTTGATAATTTGTTAGGTTTAGAATTAATCCTTTAAATGCCGATTAAAGTTATGCAATTCACTCCCAATGCCACAAGGTCAAGGTCCTTTTTTTGTATTCCATAGCCTCCGGAATAATTTTCTCGATAGCAATGTACAGAAAAGATCGTACTTCGAAAAGACGTATATACACGTAAGGGGAAAATAACGCTTTGGCTGAGTGAGACGTTTATATACGCCGGGGACACTTAAGAGGTTTAAGTGGGATTCTAGCTTTAACATCGAAGTATAGTATAATTGAATTCAATACATTGTTAATGTATGGAAGGGGAAAATTATGGTTGAATACGGAGTCGCAAATATTGAAAGTTTGAGAAGCATTGGTATAGTCATTTGTTAGTTCTTGACCATTAATAAATTTGATATTCTTGAATTATTTGGAGTCGTCGTCTTTTTCACGCGCACAAAGTTGTAACAATTTCATAGTAGATATAATCACTTTCCTCAAAGCTCTTCTTCCAAAATCACTTAAAAAACATATTTTTGAGAAATGAGCGGATACTCTTAAATCTGACCAGGTAGCAAAATTAACAAACAAATCCTGAGCTAACATTAAAGACACTTGGAAAAAGTTTTTTCAGAATCCCCGTAAAGAGGCTAGGGAAAGATTCAGATTCCAAATAGGCTATGATTAGTTGGAACATCTAGTATATGCCAAATTTGTAATTTGGGCATCATGAAATTAGAGCATCTTCTCATATATTTTAGGTACGATATATGTATCCCAAAACAAGATAAAGAGTCTCAAAAACGTGGTGAAATAAGCGCTATTCTGCAATGCCAGAAATTTCAGTAACTGTAGATGCAGATTACTACTTTTATTTCCATGTTAGTTTGCCCTGGTACTTTCTTTTAAATGTTTTTTCTTTTTTATTATTTATCATAGTTATTATTTGTTACTTGAACAGTTTTATATGTTTGGATTGATCCTTCCAATAAAGCGATATGTAAACGAATATGTCCACAAGGCTTATGTCCGAATTTCAAAATGTATTTTAATTTAATATTGACCTCCTGCTAACAATTTTGTAATGTACAGAAGGTCATTCTCACTTTATGGAAACGATTTTGATGAATAATTGTTATCAATAAGTACTGTATTCTTTGTGGAAATTCTGTTCTGTCTGATAGTTATGATTCTTGACAATAGCTCTAGCTCAAAGATTGTTATGGAACGTTTTGTTCTATAACGTTAATGTATAGAAATTTGCTGTAAAGAATTCGAAGAATAATTTTTTATTCCATTAGGCTTAGCTGCGCTCACATCAAAACATTGCAACTAGTCTGATGACAAAATACGGGCTGTTGCCAATCCGGTAAACTGAAGAACGTTACAAGGAAATTGCTTCCAGATTTATAATATAAATACACAGTATAAATATAAATATTAGTTTACATAAAATACAAATTCCTAATATTACAAATGCATAAATATAAAGCTATAAAATTCATTTAAAAAATTAATTACTTTACACTTTATAATGTTCTATAATTTTATTAAATTTCTGTTTGGTTATTAACTCACTTGGCTTGAGAGGCCATTAGTTGGCAACGAATTGAAAAATATTTGTCTCTACAGGTTACAAGAAAGTAAACTTTTTCGTAGTGTCATGCAAATTTTACTCTATTTCTCTTTAACTGTTTTCCAAAATCCGTTCAGTATTCTTAGATGCCATTTTCTTAACGCTCGTTTTAATGAACTGAAAGCACAGAAATCCATTGGTGAAGCATCAGGAGGTTTTACAGGTATTTCATCAAACAGTATACATTTTATTCCGGTTTCAGATTCTTTTTTTGCTAAATAAGTGACAGAGTTGATTTAGACACGTGACTAGAGGCTTTGTCCACATGAAGCTCAACTATATTAAAGTGCTTTCCATATAAGACTGTAATTTATTCATAAAAAATAGCTCTAAAGTATTCTATCTATAGTAGAGTGGATTGTTTTTGGCTTTACTTCAGCCTTTTTTGATTTTTAATTTGCCGTTGTAACAAAATTCCTCAAGTATCATGAATCCCTTTTGGTACTTTTCCGTACACTGACGAAGCCGTTTCGTACGGTAATTCCCGTTAATTGAGCAATAGAAAATTGATGTTCTTTTATTACAGTCACTTATATTTACCCATTCCTCATCAAGTGTTACCAAAAATTTCCATTTTTCATCAGCTAGGTGTTTTTTACATAATTTTCTACAATTTGCTTTTTTTTTCCAGCAATGTGTTTTTTCGAAAAAGGAGACGAATTTTAGGTTTAAACAAATGTTTTAACTTTAAGCCCTTATTAATAGTTTAGATTATAGTTCGGAAGATTTTTCTAAATTCGATGCAATGAGTTTTTCAATCGGCGAATTTTCTTTTAGGATAAGAGACTTTACTTTCTTTATAGTTGCCTGCGTTTGAACCGGTTTAGGATGAAGTTTCGTGGTCATGTTTTAATTTTTATTTTCTACTTGACGCTTTTTCCTTTTCAAATTTAATATATTAAAAATACCTTTAATTGAAATGCAATAACCGAGATTTTTACGCAGCTTTTGCATTTGTTGGTATAAATATTTCTCCTTTGAAAGCGTGATTACGTAAACTTTAGGCCATACAACATTTTTAGGAGCCATTTTAAAATAAATCTTTTAGTTCACATTCCAATCAAAAGAAAACAAACCTTACCAAATGATTATTCTGAAGTTGCCAAAGTTTTATTTCAAAATGCATACAAAAAAAAATTACAAAATGGTTTCCATAAAGTGCGAACGACCCACTGCATTTCTGATCGTATCTGATAGATATTTTTTAAAAACAAATTAGTGGTTTCAAGTTTGAACTGTGCCAAGGGGAGCTCATGACGTTTAATATTATTTTGAATAGTTTTTACACAAGTTCTTCGAACTAAACGATATAAGGATAGTTAAGTGCAAAAATAATTCTTTATTTAAATAATTTTCAAGATTATCTCAACCTCAGGTGTAAAAAATGGTTAAAAAAAAGAAACGAGACTTCCATTAGTCGCATATGATGTGTAACATCTGACATGTTATCGTGGTAAATACGCAATAGTAACTTAATCCTGAAAAAAATTAATCGGCTATGATAGGAAATAATTTTCTATCGAATAATTATGAATAATGCAAATTTTATTTAATTAACACAAGGAGTAATGCAATTTTTTATCAAAAAAAGTTATTCTTGTTTAATTTGGGGAAGAGCGAAGACTTATGATAACTATGGTGTTGTAGCTAGCCGAGGACCTTGTCAGATAGGTCACATGGATGGGCCGTGAATATTCTGAGTGTAACTTCAAAAAACCTCAGAGTTATTGCGATTTCAAAAAGTTTAAAAGAGTTAAATAAAATAGTAGTGGGCTACTAGGCTACCCCCCCGACAGCTTTTTAGCTGTCGGGGGGGCACCTAGGGGTGTCGAGTCCTTGTACTTCCTAACCAAACAGGTAGTATTATCGATCCCCCTAATATCAACCCCATATCATCCAATAAATGACACCATAGGACTAGCATAGGGATTGATATTTTAGAGTGTTAGCCCTCCCTTGCCCAAAACAGGTCATCATTAGTAAAAAAGCTATAAAGGGGGGGGGACAATTTAAGTAGATCGACACCACCGCGCTCACTCATTGGTTAAATCAAACAGCACGCGCTTCCCCGGTTTCCTGTAACGCATTTCCGTCCCTTTTCACGAAATCACTACCACAAATATCTAGCAACCGAGAGGAAAGATGTTACACATCAAAATGTGAAGTGTGTGGTAAACAAAGCAGTTTAAGAACTGGAATTACAATTCTAAAATTTTTTTTGACTCGATGGTTGAAAACAGATTTATTTGACGGATTTTCGAAACAGAAACTGAAAAATAAGCTTATTGGAAAAAAAGATTTAATATTATTTACTATGGAGTCATAGGGATTTCGTCACATTACGAAACGTGGGGTGCAAATTTATATTCAACGTAAATTGATATATCAAACAATTAGCGAACATATATAACTTCATTATCTTTTAATTAAACCAAATGAAGTAAGAAACACGAGTAAAAATAACCATAATTGACTTAAAAGTTACGAAATAATGTGTTGGTGGTGGATAATAATCTTGAAAACTTTTTTGTGACTTTGGAAAAAATAATGATTGCACATATTTCTTCATCTTTTTTCTTTTTCATGCAGTAATACGTTATGTAAACCAATAATTACTTCCTATAGTTATGCAAATAGCAAAAATTGCTTTTCATTTTTTTTACGTTTAAAAATTTCTGATATAGGTATTATTCTCAGATAGATTTTTGACTTTGTACCTACTGCAAGCATGTCTAAAAGTTTTGTATACCTTATTTGTATCTTTTTCACGATTGCACTGGTTTTTGCTATCACAGTGAGTATGTCTTTCGTTATTTTTTTAAATGTAATATGTGATTTCTTTTGCTCTATTCAACTAAAGATTAGGAGGGAGAGAGAGAGAGAGTTTCTAGTATTTATTTTCATATCTAAACTTGAAAAAAAAGGGAAGTAGAAAAAGATGAGTTATGAAGAACAATAAATTGTTAAGTTGCTTAAGTTGCTTAAGAATTAAACTTTAAGAATTTTTCAATGAAAGATAGAAGTGCTTTTGAGATTAAATCACCATTACTAATTTCAAGCAATTATCAGGTCTACCGGAAAGTTCTGTCCATTTTTAAAATAAAACAGTAAATTTTTCATACCTTGACTAAACTGTATTGAATAATATAATTGCCATCATTATTTATAAGATTTCTTACCAGCGTGATGGCAATTTGTATACCCCATTTTTAAAAGATGTCTTATCTCTAGAGGCTAAAAATTAAACCAGTGCTTGTCTGATATCTTCTTCGTTCTTGAATTTTCGGCCCTGCAAAAAATCTTGTAAGGAAAGAAGCAAGTGATAATCGGAAGGCGCTAGGTCCAAGGAGTATGGTGGATGCGACAGAATTTCCCAGCTCATCTCTGCCGCTTTCTGACGAGTCCCTAAAGCAGCATGTGGCCTGGCATTGTCATGAAGCAGTATGATAGCATTCCTATTGAACATCTCCGGCCTCTTTTCTTGGAGTGCTGTTTTTAATTTATGCAATTGCTGACAGTCCAAATTTAGCTTTTCGTTTGATTTCAGCAGCTCAAAATGAATTGGTCCTCAAATGTTCTACCATATACACAACATTCTCTTGTTCAGGCTCAACTTCGGTTTAGAGGTGGGGGAGGCAGGTTTTCTGGGTTCACAATATGCTCTATTCCTTATAATGTTTTCATAGGTAATCCAATGTTCATCCCCAGTTTTGATCCTGTAGAAGAAGAGCTTGATTTTGTGGCGAGCAAGAAGAGATGTGCATATGATGATTCGATCATTCAAATTCTTCTCACTTAACTTATGTGGCAAATATCTCGAATACTTCCTCACAAACCCTAGTTTTCGAATATGATCCGAAATGGTTTGTTGAGCTGAATCAAACCTATCCGTAATCTCCGATGTTGTCGAAAAAGGATTTTGCTCTAACATGATCTTGACAGTATCTTCGTCCATCAAAGATGGTCGCCCAGAGCTCGGCTTATCAGAAAGGTCGAAATCATTGGTTTGAAATTTTTTCAACCATCTTCTGCATGCTCTATTAGAAACTGTACCTTCACCAAACACTTTCAATAAATTTCTACATGCTTCTGTTGCATTTCTTTCTTGTTGGAATTCTTACAAAATACAGTGGCGTAAATGAACTTTATCAACAGCAATGGGTAAACGATCACATCTCACTTAATACTAACATGAATCATCTATGTTTTAGTTCATTTTCTAGGTCAGTATGTACACATTCAGTGATAAAAAGAGAGGGCTAAATATGCGTCAAATTCATATGCGCATCCTTGTTGAAACTGATTGCAACCGGAATGGACAGAACTTTTCTGTATACATAATATAAATGAAAACTTGACTTTTCCAAACGTTGTGGATTTAAAAAATTATTTACTTATTGCTTCAACAATAATAGTATTATTGCTTGAACCACAAGTCTGTTCTTTCAGTTTTGGGCAATAGGGTTTTATATAGTTACGGGGAAAGAAGACAATTCTGATAAATATTGAATATATATTTTTATTATTGGAAACTCTATGTTATATAATTATAATGATGAAATCACATATAATGTGCTTTCGAATTGTATATACACGCTTCTAAATAGCTTTGCATTTTTCTATAGTGATTAAAAGACTTTTCAGCATGATATTGAGTGACGTATTTCTAGTATTGTAAATAATATAGAATGCAGTAAAAAACGTTTAACGCGGAAACGCTTAAGACGAAATATCTGTTAACATGAAATAATAAAACGGTTCCGACAAACTACTATGCATTTTCATGCATTCTTGCTCTTAACAGGAAACGAAAATCCTTTAGAGTATCCAACTCCCCTAAAATTGTGAATTTTGCCAAACATTTAAATATTTTTTTATGATTTTCTTTTATAGGCTATCCTATTAGCTTTATAAAAATACCAAGTTTATTATTTTCCGTTCACTAGAACAAAAACTACAAGTGTTTTAATTAAAGCATATGCCATTACTTTAAGCAAGATGTCATACTTTAAAACGCGTTTTACTCGAAACATGTTTTTTTGAAAATGCTCAAACGGGAATAGCGATTGCTCAAAAAGTGTTGAAAATAATTAATTGAAATTTTTTTGTATGTTCTGTATAATAGTAGAGGTGTTTTAACCTTCAGATTTATCACTGTTTTATTACAAAATTTACAGCCTATTATGTGAATATAATTACTGTTCCTTAAGCAATTTCATATAATAACTAAGATAAAGTAATCTCGTTTTTGTAAAAATTAAAATATCTTTTATCCTCAAAATCATTTTAAAAATGAATAACATAGCAACACATCAGAATTGAAAAAATGAAAATTTGTTCATAATTTTGGTACAGAATGGGCCCCGTTTATGTTATTTTTCGTAAATTTTCACCCATTTTTTTCCATTTTACTAATAATTTCTTTTTATCTTCTTAATTTTAGAATATTTTTCTTAAAATGTATTAAACAAATCTAAAAAACACAAAAAAAAAAAATCCCCATATCTTCACTTTAAAAATTTTTTTTTCACACTAGTCGGATACATTAAACTGTTTTGCTTACCTCCCACTTTACCTTTCCTTCACCCATTTCTTACCACTGAAGAAAATTGTTACCAATTTTTTCCCATTTTAGTAATAATAATTTCAATTTCTTTTCTTTATTTTAGCATATTTTTCTTAAAATGTACTAAACAAATCTAAAAACAAAAAAAACAAAAAATCCCCATATCTCCGTTTCTTAAAAAAAAAAAAAAAACCGTTGTCGCAAGCAGTCGGATACCTCAACGCGAAGATATTTCCCTTCTGGGAATAAACAAAATTCGGAAAACATTAGCCAAGCAGCCTAGATTTAAGGAAGGTGTGAAATTATGAGGTGTAGTTTAACATTTTTCGTAGAAAAGAGGTTACCATGGATTTGAAATACCCAAGTAAAGATTCAGTGAGTTTGGTTCTCGTTTTTTTCGACTTAAGAATTTTTTACACGCTCGATGACAAAGGACTTAGATGGAAAGCAGACTACTATTTTGCTTAAGATAAAGATGGAGCTTCTTAACGCTGTTGATCAAAAACAGAAGACGAAAACGGAAATCTGTAAAGATTTTGATATATTGCTAATTGTACACTTTCAACAATAACTAAAAAAAATTAGAGCAGGTTACAGAAAGGTCTTACAAACATCTTTATAAATATAACGAACACTAATAAGCTTAATTTTGTTGAACATGTGTGTTTTTTTTAATATTTTTCAACACGGAATTTTTTTAACATAAAAAAAAATACTGCAGTCTTTTTAAGTTTTGTGTTAAAAATTTTTCACTGTACGTAAAAATTTTGATTTTAAACGCTATTTCTATTGATTAATTAAAATTTTTTTTCCATTGCCTTACTTAGCCTTACACCGAGGAAGAAAAGTCTTGTAAAAGTAAGTGAATATTTGTTTTAAAAATAATTTTAATTGAAAAATATATTATTTTTATAAAAAAATATTCTTTTCGTATTCTTTTTATTGCACTTTAATGATTGTTCCCTTCTGAGATTGCTGAAAGAAATTTTGAGATACAGTAGAACGTCGTTTATCCGAATCAATTGGGACCGGACACCGTTCGGATACGCGATTGTACGGATAACCGAAAACCGAATGCGAACCATGCAGTATTTAAAATCGAACACTATACGAATATTGAAAATCATCACATGCGGGAAGCGTGCTTGAAGAAAAAGCAAAATAGGTACAAAATGTCGCAATTTTACCATTGATTGTTGAAAATAATCACTTATTTTTAGATGTACCATTTTACACCTTCTTTTTTTCGCTGCAAGGTCTCTGATTTTCTTGAGCATCAGTAGTTGAGTAGAACAGCCCTCTGATTGTTGTTCGTACCACTCCATTGATGTCTCTAGCGCAAAAAACGCTTCAGTATTTGATGGACCCTTGCTACTTTCGTTGTTATTGTTGTCCTCGTCTTCATCGTCGACAGGGTCGTATTCTTTTTGCACGGAAGTCATAATCCTCATAATATTGCATTTGAAATCAGGTCTTGTGCATCGCATGCCATTCTGGTTTCTACATCAACAAAGCTCAACAAA
The DNA here is from genome assembly GCA_019973975.1 of Trichonephila clavata. Taxonomy (NCBI): domain Eukaryota; kingdom Metazoa; phylum Arthropoda; class Arachnida; order Araneae; family Nephilidae; genus Trichonephila; species Trichonephila clavata. Next base: position 80,045 of record BMAO01004615.1, read on the forward strand.
AGAGCACGTATACATCCCTCACTTGGAAACAAACTGACCTAATATTCCGCGCAGATGTTTACCAAATCACGCAACTGAAATTCCCCAAATATCCGTCACCTTGGATTTTCCCGTCACTTTTGGCCTTACGCGAAGCAACTCTTGGGCATTGCACTGTTCGAAAACGTATCCGGACTTTGGTTCGGATATTTGACGGTCCGGATAATAAACGTCCGGATAAACGACATATAAGACAATTTTTTATCTTGTGAATAAGTAGATTTTTTAAGTATGTGTAAGGATTCTAGAATTTTAATGCAAAAAAAAGTTCTTCTATTTTTTAAGATGTTTTCAGAAAGTAGTTAAGTGTATATTTATGTAGTTTTAATCGAGGTCCTTGAATTTCTTAGAATTAATCATGTGCTTGTTTCTTTTTTTTATGCACCTCATTTACGGATTGGCAGAAGGAAATGCGCTAGCAGCAGAATGATTGCGTTGCGAAAGGTATCCACAGAGAAATGCACAGTGTCGTCAGATGTTTGCAGATTTTTATCACAATTTGTATGAATAGGAATCATCCAACGTACCACTGTATCGAACACATTTTGTTCCATGCATAGCACAAAATGTGTTGGATACCGTTCGAAGGAACCCAAGTACCAATTTGGGAGTGGCGCTCCCTCACTATGTCTATTACCTCCTAATGAACCCTAATCTCACAAATTGGGATGCAAATTAGCAAACATTTGTTGGTGCCTTTCATGATAAAATCTTTTTTCTGCACGTATGTAACGTTATTATCTGTACAAGCCAGTAACAGCGACCGGACTGATGTGATCCTTTTGGTATAGTAGTTAAGTTACTCGGCTTCAGATCAAAAGGTAGCAAGTTCTGTCCTCCGGATAAGCACGCCACTTCATTGATGATCCTGGCAAAATTCAGAAAAGGCAACTTCCTGATCTGTCATAGCGCCATCTATCCGCAAAAAGAGCAACCAAAAGTTTGCCAGACTCACTAGGCGCAGCAAAGTCATCCGACTTACGTGACGCAACTCCTTCAATTACAGTAACAACTGATCACGTAACACGCTCGACATAACAAATTTATCATTCGTTCACCTATCCACCAACTCACTGGTATGGGAGTAGGTAGCGGTATCATATATATAAGTCATTAACAGCCTCTAGTCTGAAGTAATCATTTTGGTCTAGTGGTTAAGTTACTCAGCTTCAGATCCGAAGGTCGCGGTTTCTATCCTCCTGATAGATATCCACTTCACGTGCATTTTCTTCTTTTAATCCGTAAATCATGTGTATACCTACCAGTACGGTGTTTGTAAAACATTCCATCCTCGGTTGATGATGGAAGCTCAAATGACTGCGGGGATTCCTGTCTGCTTTCTTAAATGCTCTTGCAAACAATGCCACATAGCGCCGAAGATAGATTTTTCGGACCATGAGTTGCTATGCAAATCTGAATCTTTGTGATGCCCCTTACCTCTTACCCAAAACTCACGCAAGAGAAGAAATTTTCATAATAAACACATTTTTATTTTTGAAAGTATTAAAATTTTTTTTATATTGATTCATAAAGTATACGATATAGACAGGGACGTCTTAAGACTCTTTGAGGCCTTGGGCCCAGAAAAATCTTAAGACTTTTGATGCCCTGGGCCCTTATGCAAAGGTTGGCCCTACCTGAAATCTTTAAAAGTAGACAGTATGTAGCATGCATTGTCAAATACTCGTTCAAATGGTAATTTTATACAAATAAATGTACACGACTCACAATCTCAAAAACCTAGGCACAAACTGGTTCGACAGATGGCCGCATTTCGACTAAATGAGCTGAATGATTGTTTATGGTATTAGGCCTAAGCCTAGACATGGACAATGGTCATCACACAATGATGTAGTATTACCACTTTTGCCAATTGACATGCAGTTTGAAATTCCCTGTTTTTTTTTTTCCGGAGAATATGTACGGGAATAATATTTGACCATTAAAATTATTCGAATCATGATCTTATTAAAACAAAGTCGAGAAAGAAACGAGGCCCCCACTTAAGGCAAGGCCCTGGACCTGAACCCAGTTGGTCCATGCCTTAAGACGTCCCTGGTTATAAGGTACTTTATGGATTGGCATATCATATATAGATACAGTTTTATCGGCATTCTGTATTTGAAATTTTCCATAATCATTTTTCATAAATCTGGGTGAGTTTCTTTGACAATAGGGCCATATTTTCTTCTAGAAGGAGTGATCTGTCTTGGATTTGTCCACTTAAAAATCCCCGAGGGAAAAAAAGCCATGGCGGTTAATTAATTTCCGTTTTGATGATCATAATTAGTCTCCTGAATCAAGCGCTTTAATGGTGCGCCGTTAAAACGCACAATACAAGAGTTAATTCTGGTCACCAAAACGGGAATTAATTGACCAAGACATTCTAAAATATTGCTCAATAACGAAAATGCATTGTTCATTCTTATAATGACCCATTTTAATACCTCTAAAATATTAGCTTTTAAGTGGTTTTTTTATTTCATTGGTAACACTTTAACACAAAAATTATTCTAAATTCAAATCTTGCATGTATTTGGTGGACCCTTTATATAGAAGGGGATTCTAAAATCTTGGCACAAACTTTGAAGGATGGTAGAGCTCACCCCTCCAATTTTTATATATACATATATATGGGCGGAAGTGCCTCATTGAGGTACAAACAGAAAAAATATCACATTAACGGAAATACAAAATGTTTATCAGCAACATACTTAACGAGTGATTATGTACAGAAAATGTTAAAAAAGTTTTAGAAATTGCTTCTACAAGCCGTCATACATGCTTGGGGACCTTTAATGTGGGATTGGCTGACAATACTGGTGTAGCGATATCATCTATATAAGCCAGTAACAACCCCCGCACCATGATGATCTTTTTGGTGTAATGGTTAAGTTACTCGGTTTCGGATCCAAAGGTCCCGGGGTTCTGTCCTCCGGATAAGCGCGCCACTTCATTTGGTGACCCTAGCTTCCCTAAGAAAAGTTAAACCTAAACTGATCTGTGTGGCGCCATCTAGTCGCAAAAAAGAGCAACCCAGGAAAAAAATCAATACAATACAATTCTAATTAAGGTAGCTGAAATATAGTAGAGTGCGGGGGTGAGATTCTATAACACGGGGCTACTACTACAGACCCTCAACTGAATCTAAGATAGCTTAAATACGCTCAAATATAATTACGTCACACACTAATATACTAGCTTCTACTTAATTAAATGCACAGTACCTGAACCTTTTATGCATCGGATCCTTTACCGGAAACTTGCAGGTGTTCTCTTTGGCTTGTTCAATGTCGTAGGCTCCACGCTCTGTAATCTTTAACTAATTCCACTGCTTTTCAATCTTCAACTAACAACTAATTCTCAAACTTCATGTTAACTCCTACTTACACACATCCAACGTATCAACTTCAGCGTGTCAACAACTCACTTACTGCCAACTCGCGAAAACCGAATTTATATAATATACCTCATTTACATAAATCACGTTCCCTTACTCGATGAAGGTCAGTTGAAATAAATATTTACCCTAAAAATATAAGAAGGGATTAGTGGAACCGCGTATAGATCCGTCACAAGTCAACCAACCATTTTGAGAGTTTTGCTGTTGGACTGTTTGGTGGATGCCAATTCTAAAACTGTTTTAAAATTTTCTGTACAGAATCACTCTTCAATTATGCTGCTAATGAACATTTTATTTTTCCGTTAATATGTTCTTTTTTTCTGTTTGCGCCTCACACAAACGGGACTCTTCCGCCCGTATATTCTAATACAATTTTTTGTGTGTTCTTGAGCTCTATTACCTACCCAAAGTTTTCCCCATGATTTTAGAATCACCTGCTCATGCGTTGACTGTAAGTTCCGATTATTTGATTGTTTTTCTTGAAAATCTAAAAAAATTTTCAGTGTTATTTCTATTTTTTTTTGTAACTTATATTTTTTTCAGGTTGTAAATATGATATAGCAAGACCGATTATAGTCAATGGAAAACCAATCTCTCGTTTTAGTAAATATCCTTTTCTGGTGAGTTTAATTTCTATTGTTTTTTCCGTTACTTTTAAAATTTATCTGTGCGAAAGGTTTCATAGACCACACTTTACATATTCCGATATAATTGATGTTATCTTTTAAAATATATAATGCAATGGAGCCTCATAAATTCGAACAAAATGAGACTCTAAAATATCCGGATTAAGCAAAGCATCTAATGCAAGGGCTTAGGTACATGTCCAAACATGCTGTACGCGGGCGATCGCTGCTAAATGGATAAAAAAAATTTTATTGATAAAAACCTATCTATGCGGGAAAGATATTCTATGGTATAAAGATTATAAGAAAAAAATAATTAAAAATGATAATTTTAAAATTTAATACTGCAATAGAGGGTTGAACTTTCGAGAAAATGGAAAAAGATTTGTTGTTGTTGTGTCCTTCCCAAAGGGAAGGAATGAAAGTTGCCACAGCCTGTGAGACAGGTTGGACTTCTTAACGATGGTGACACCACCAATCTCCACCTCCACAATTTTGGCATGGAACTGAAGGGGAGGGAAATATTCTCCAGCCCCCGGCACTCGTGATTCCTGCTGCAACCGCCCACAAGACATTCGGACCCACTGATTTAACGAGAACTTACTCCATGTGTACTCGGGGGTATTTAGTGGCATCGGGCATCGAACCCAGGCCCTCCGGTCTGGAATCCGATGCTCTAACCACTAGGCTACCCACGACCCGGAAAAAGATTTAATTTTGGCTTAATGACTTTAGATTCGAAATAAAGTATTTTTTTTACAATACAAATAATGAAAAAACGAGCATTATATTAATAAATGAGTTCTGAGTAGTGTACAGTACAATGCACATCGCAATTTTTTATATCCCAGCTCTTTCTCCTATCACCATCTAATTAGTCCAATCCAAGATTTTTTCAGTCTTCCGGTTTATCATGCACCGTAATTTCTGTCTCCGCAATAGGTTTTTTTAAAAAAAAAAAATTAATTCTAAAGAAGCAGTTAAAGGGTCCTAATGTGTTTTTGTACGTGTCCTCTCATACCAATAAATGCTAAAAAACATTAAAATACAGGTTTTCATTTTATAAAAATTCGCTTTAATTTTTGCTTAACCTTTTAAATGCCACCGGCGTATATATCCCTCTCGCTCAACTGGTCTGTGACTTTTTTACCCCTCCTTCCAAAATATGATTCTTTTCTTTCTTGGCTATTAGTAAAACTATTTCATAGACTTTGGGATGTAATAAAATGACTTGACAATGTAGTCCGCATAGTAGGTTTTAAAATTCAAACAAAAATGTAGTTATTGTATAATTAAAAGAATATTTTGTAGCTAAACAGAGCAAAATGGTAAATAATCATACAAGACAGAATTTAACTCTATATATTACTTACCTTACATTGTGTGTATTAAGTCAAGAAAATTAGGTTTCTAACTATATCTCTGGAATAAGCGCGATATACAGTTTAGTGGGGGTTAGGTGTCTTATTTTCATCGCTCAAAAGAGAGTTGAAATTCATATTCAAAATTTTTTTTCTAGTTTTAATGATTACTGTTTAATTGATTCATTTCATTCTTGTTATTGATATTCCAGACGATGTCTAGTACATTGTGAATTAAAAAAAATTCTGGGTTAATTGCGTAAGTTAAAGTGCATAAATATAGCAGCCAAGATATTTCAGACGATGTCCTGTACATTGCAAATTAGTGTTCTGGGTTAATTGCGTATGTTAAAGTACATAAATATAGTGACTTGTCACCTTCAACTTATTTTTATTTTTATTCTTCCTTAAACTGCAAATACAGAAAATATTCATTAATATTTCAGAAAAATGTACTTGTCAAAATAATCGACTCTATTATTTAAAAATTTTATAAAAGTAATTACTTTTGTATTTCGGTGGCATCAACAAAAGCTATGAGTATTTCCAGTGACAAAATGACGTGAAATTATCTGAAATTTCAAAAGAAAAAAAAACTTAGAACATCAAAAAGAAGAGTAATAAGGATTTATAAATCATATTTAACTGAAGGTAGCACAAAAGCTTCATCATCTAGGGGGCATGAAACCATGAAAATGACGAAACGTGATGAGAGGAAATTGTAGTGGATTGTGACTACAATGAGATGATTTGTAGAGACGATTGACATCTCTAAACATAACAAAGAAGCTCAGTTTGAACTTGAAAACGAAGATCTCTTGCAGAACTATACGAAGAGAATTAAAATTTTTTAGGTTTGAAAGTTGATGACCAACACGAAAATCTTATTTATCTGCTTTAAATCGATGAGATCATTATACTTGGGCTAAAGAATTGAAAATCTAGGACTTAGAAACGTGGAAAAAATTGTATGGACCAATGAAAGCCGTTTTACACTTTTTACAAATGATCGCAGAAAAAGAATTCGCCTGGAACTACATAAAGCTCTTCATTCAGATTGTATACAACCAGTAGAGCAAGCTGGAAATAAAGGATTAATGATATGAGGAGCATTTGGTTGTGGAATGAGATTGGAACTCTTTAGTTTTTTTATTTGCAATGGCGGATTACAAGACAACTGCAAACAAAATGAGAAACAGAGAATATTGACAAACAAACAAAGGACAATACAAAAAATAAGAAAAGAAACACAAGTTCACAGTATAGCCTATAAATCACACATTTTGTATCTGGCCTCCCAATATCTGCTCCACATGGATCCAGAGCTGAGTGCACGGCAGCGTGCCAAATGAATGGCGTTCATTTCTTCATTGGAGTCGCACAGTTTACAAAGTGGACTCTGGGCAATGCCTATCATATTTAGATGCTTGGACAGGCAGTCGTGGCCAGTGGCGATTCGAAAATCGGCCACAGCTCTATCTCGTGGCCATTTTGGAATATGAAGGAGTTTGCTAAACCACACTTTTTGTTTATTCTTTTGGTTGAAATTAGACCAGAAATGCTCTCTGTAGTATTTCTTTATAATTCTTTTGGTACTATAAAAATTAACTGTATTGTTAGAGGTTTGAAAGATTTTTATCCCCTTCTTCGCCAAGCAATCGGCATTTTCATTCCTATCAATGCCACAGTGGACCGGAATCCATTGCATGGCAATGTCTAAGCACTGAAGGCGACGCATGCCGACGTAGTAGATCAAATTAGCCGTAATAATTTACATTTCCGGGGTGCACCAACGAGGAGGCAGATCTACATTGCACCGCTTCGGCCCTCTTTAAAGGGTAACATAATTGGAAATGAGTACTTATCTCATTTAAAAAATGTTGCACCGCCCATCCGGTATAGTGGTTAGTGAAGCTGACTGTTGTGCCGTAGGGCCCGGAGAAGGCACGTTTGTTTGTAAATGTATAGTGCCTTCGCAGCAGGGGGGTACTCTAAATAGCCGTTTGGCCTCAAGTTCTTTCGTTAGGTCGGTGGAAGAGGAAGAAAGGTGGGAGGCCTCTGACCACCCCTAGGGTGTCTTCCCTCAAAATTGGGGTTGGAAATGTGCAAAATCGGCTAAAGCTACGGCTAACGACAGGCATCACTTAGCCCTTTGCCATGAAGAATTTCGTGGGCCTCGATCAGGCCTTTACCGATCAGGTGGCATTAGTAACAACAACAACAACAGAAAATGTTGTTAAACAATTAATTGAAGATTGATTTCCAGATGGTGGTGGAATATATGCGGATGACATTCCCCATCGGGCCAAGAATATACATACCTTGGTGCATTTCATCATCTGAAATGGTCATAAAAAGGTCCAGATATAAGTATAATAGAAAATCTGTAGCATAAACTGGAAAGGCATTTAATAAAGTTGATTAACCTTTCAACAAATGTTAGAGAACTAGAAATATCACTTTGTAAAACTTGGTCTGAAATCACTGTATAGACATATCAGAATTTTATTACAGCAGTACCATGACGAGTTAATATTCTTTACAAAACAAAAGGTGGAAGAAATCAAATATTAGATGAGGGAACAAATCATTTGGCAATTCATTGGTCAGACAATTCATAACGATGCCTTGTGCAGCCCTGTATTATCGCGTTGAAATCCAAGCTCTGGGTGTCGTTAAAGGAACGATAAAGCAACCAGTCAAAGGATATCGTCAACGTACCTCTGTGATTTCAGAACGGCAGAAATCATCAAGATAATAAAGGAGACGGGACCCTAAACCATAACGCCTTGTTGTGGGCTTATGCAGTGTGTTATAATCAGGGCTGGTTTCCCTCCTTCTCTTGACATCTTAAAACACTTCTGTGTTTGTAGTCAGGACACAGCTGGATATAGGACTCATTACTTAAGGTTATATGTCCTCATTCAGAGCAGTTCTATGTTGATCGAACCCGAAAACATTGCAAATGGACTTGACAGTATACAGGTGTGATAGGTAATGGGTGTAATGGTTCGTAGTGTAAACTACGCCGTCTTCTACGGAGGGTCATGTTGGACATATGAGTACTGGCCACAAGGAGGAGGACAGTTGATAACGACGAATCCGGTGAGAGCTGTTCGTACAAACTCTCTGTCTTCAAATTCGGTTGTAGTCCACGATTAACAGTTGCCGTTCTGACAATATCTTCCATTGTTGACCGACTAGTTGCCGCATCGCTCGTCATTGTTCAACGAGACTCGTTCAATCCGATTGGAAGACCTTTTTCAAACTTTGAAATTCTTCGGTATGGCATTATTACGAGGGTTATTTTTTAAGTAAGACCCGTTGGCACGTACGCCGCAACGTCACAGACCAGCATCCTTTGCGAACACACTCGTGCCATTTCCAGCTCTGTAGCAGTCGTGTAAGCTTCACTGTGTGTCTTTAAAAGGTTTAAGGTGATGGAATCACCCGCCAAGTGGGAGATAGGTCTGTCATCCGTTTTTTGACTGCGAGAACCATGTTGGCTGTAGACATTCATCGCCAGATAAAATAAATTTATGGCACTGAAGCAATGAGTGACAGCAGAGTTCTAAGATAGGTCAGGAAGTTTAAAGATGAGAGCCTCACATTTCTCGAACGACTCGGGACTTAATAGAATCTTTTGGCTGGGAGGTTTTGGACTATGCACCATACAGCCTCAACCTTGCTCCCAGAGATTTCTACCTTTTCTGGTACCTCAAACACAATCTTGGTGGGAAGCGCTTCAGTGACAACGAAGAAGTGAAAGCAGCCGTGAACTCTTGGCTGTCCGACCAGGTGACAGACTTCTTTGAAGAAGGTTTTCAAACTTAGTTCTAAGGTATGACAAGTGCATTAATACTCGTTAACTCGGCAATTATGTAGAAAAATGGATACAAGTATGTACTGTCCTAAAATAAAGGCTTTCTGAAACAAAATATTGTCGTTATTTTTTTTAAGCAAATGGACCTTACTTAAAAACTGCCCTTGTACAACTGAAATAAGATATCACAGTCAAATTGCAAAAAAAAAGTTTGACCATTAGATTGAGATTAGCTCTTTATATATGCCTGCTGAATGTTCAGTTCGAATGCACTGGAGCTTCCTCTATTCATTCATTGAACACCAAATTTAATCATTTTAACATGCTCTTTCTAAAAGTGTTTGCATACGAAATTTCATTAGAATCGGACAACTCCTACTAGGTGTGTCGATCTTTTTACTGAGAGTATAAATAGTAAATATATTATACATTAGGGCAGTCAGGTGATCGAAAATTTATGAAATGTTTTTTCTTCTTTTTTTATATAAAGGTAGCTCTGGTGGATAAAGACGCCATATTCTGTGGAGGCGTGATTATATCATCAACTTTCATCCTTACTGCGGCTCATTGCGTTTCTGAGTAAGCAAAATGGTATTTCCTAGTTTTGTAAAGTATATTTTGATGTGTTATAGTTAAAAAGGCATTTCTTTAAAATTTTATGCAATTTTTATTTTATATGGTTAATAAAATAACAGTGTTGAAAGTTTAAAGGAATTTAGCTACTTTATTAAATTATTGACATAAATAATTTATAAAATTGATGTACTCACTTAAAAGAAGAGGATTATTAGATTTAAGATAATGCTCTTAATATTGAATTAAAATAAAAAGCGATAAGAATAATCCACTTAAAATTTTAAACTAATTAATATAACACTTTTCTATTAAGCTCTATACATTATAGTTAGGCCTCAATAGTTGCATTTCTTTTTTTACGACTTACTATAACGAATATCATGAATTCACACACACACACACACCACACACACACACACACCACACACACACACACACCACACACACACACACACACACACGAACTCGATATCTGATGAATTCAGATATCGAGATTCACATTGATATAGTACGAGTATATACGAAGGAATAGTTTTCAACCAAATTTTACTCGAGATCACACGCACGCGCGCAAATTACCGCCATTTCCACCCTTGTTGTCGAGATGTTTCTCAAATGTATGAGATCCGCCATTAAGAGATCTGTACTTCGATAATAATTCAAATGAAACCAAACGCATAACTAATCAATTAATTCTATTTGTATGCACTTGAAAATCTTGGAGCTTCCAAAGGAGAGGAATATTTCTATATCCCCAGTTTTATTAGTAAATTTTTTTTTTGAAGTTTTAATTCTAATTTTTATTTTTCAGCTTGGAAATGAAAAAGAAAAAGAAATGTCAAACTAAAAATACTCGTATGCCCGAGGAATGCTTTCTAGAGCCGAAAAAGCTTAAGATTGGGTACCTTAATGATTCAAGGAAGTCAAATGTTATAAAAAGGAAAGTTAGCCGCATCATACCTCATCCGGATTTCAGTTTTGTGAGAAAAATCAATGACATTGCCCTGGTCGAGCTGAATCGTCCAATTGTATGCTTAGATCTGCCTCGTCCCATTTGTCTACCCACAAGAAATTTGAGCAAAGTTGGAAACGAACTTGTTATAGCAGGATGGGGACGGGAAAAGAAATATAAGGTTTTGGAGGGTATGTGCTTTATAATGTGTTTATTATCAGTAATATGTGATAGAGTGAGAAAGGGTGAATTGTACTAACGTCTTACTTCAGTAATACCAGTGTTATTTGTGATGGACCTCGATCAATTTACAAGAAGCAAGAATGACACCTGAACTGTCAATGCCCCACGTAAGGTACCCTAAAAAGTGAAATTTGCAAAAAATTTACAAATTTATTTTATGGTTTTATTTTATCGACCATCTTATTAGTTTTATAAAAATACCAAGTTTATTATTTTCCGTTCCCTAGAACAAAAATTACAAGGGTTTTAGTAAAAGCAGATGCCATTACTTTAAGCAAGGTGTGTCATACTTTAAACCACGTTTTACTCGAAATGTGTTTTTTTTTTTTTGAAAATGCTCACGGGGACAGCGATTGCTCAAAACGTTTTGAAAATAATTAATTGTGAAATTTTTTCTGTATGTTCTGTATAATTGTAGAAGTGTTTTAGTTTTCAGATTTATCAATACTGTTTTATTACAAAATTTGCAGTCCCTCATGTTAATATAATCACTGTTTTTTTAAGCAATTTCATATAATACCTGAGATAAAATCCTCTAGTTTTTGTAAAAATTAAAATATGTCTTATCCTGAAGGTCATTTCAAATATGAATAACATAGCAACACATCAAAATTGAAAATTTGTTTATAAACTTTTTGTACAGAATCTGCCACGTTTATGTTATTTTTTTAACATTTTTACCCGTTTTTTCCCGTTTTAGTAATAAAAATCTATTTTTCTCTTCTTAATTTTAGTATGTTTTTTTTTAAATCTAAATAAATCTAAAAACAACAAAAAATCTCCATATCTCCATTTTTTTAAAACAGTTGTTGCACACAAACACATAAGTATTCGGATACCTTAACTACTACACCCCACAAATGGGAAGAAATTGAATCTCTATAGATTTAGCGTGCGTGGACTTTTCTACACGGTGGTTCTTCAGAGTTGCTTGGCTTGAATTCGTGGAATGCTAGCTGTGACATTGAACACTATTCCCGCCACCCTGCCACTACAATGTGATAGAGCATGTTATATTAGGGTGGATGGAATGGATGTGAAGTGTTATATTAAAAGGCCGTGGGTAGCCTTGGGGTTAGAGCATCGGAATCCAGACCGGAGGACCTGGGTTCGATGCCCGATGCCACCAAATACCACCGAGTACACACGGAGTACGTGCTCGTTTAATCAGGGGGTCCAAAAGTCTTGTGGGTGGTCGCAGCAGAAACCACGAATGCAGGGGCGGAAGAATATTTCCCTCCCCTCCAGTTCCACGCCTAAATTATGGAGGTGGAGATAGGTAGTGTCGCCATCTATCGTTAAAAAGTCCAACCTGTCTCACAGGCTCTAGGAACCTTTTCTTCGGGAAGGACACAACAACAACGACAACTTTTGCCGAAAAATGTTCATCAGATTCTTATAGAACATGGCGTAATGGAATGATTTTGATGTAAGTATAAAGTATGTTTTCAAGAAGTTTTTGATTACAATGTAATTCTAGAAGTTCAGGACATAGGCCAATAAAAGAACTATTTTTGTTCTTAATAAATACTATAATTAGTACTTTCTGTTTTTTAAGTTATAAATTTGATGCATTTTTCACTTTGATTTTGTTATTAAACACAAGAATACATTTTGAAGTTTTAAAAATATTTTTCCCTCTGTGTGTTTTTGAGTCAGACAAACATAAAAATTGTTGAAAAATCCTTTTTCTAATTTCCCTCGAAATTCCATAAACATATAAAATAATTGTTAGAGGTGAAAAGGGAAATAAATTATTATTTTTAAAAAGTGATTAATTAAACTACACTCATGTTCATAAATTAAGGATAATTCAGAATCACATGGCAATCGAACTCTTGACTAAAAATTTATCTTGTAGATATATCACACACATCTTCAACAACGATTTAAAAACTATTAGGAGCCACCAGATGACACCGATAGTACGTCAGAATGACGAGAGTGTAAAAGAGGGGTTTTAAGAAATGGTAGCCAAGATGTAAAATTGTTTAGAAGCGTTTTGTAAGCCACTGAGTGGCGTAAACAAATAATTATGGCAAAAAGGAAGCATGAGGTGTTTTTTTCCATTCCTATATATATTATTAGCTCACATTCTCTATATAATTATATATTTATCTTGTTCAAATTTTCAATCGTTATAAAATACTTTCTATTCACCCAATCAAGTTCAAATACATTTTTTTAAAACTTGTAGGGGATGACACTTGATTATAGTACAGTTTTTTCAAATATTAATTCATTAATTAAATTTTATTTTTTAATTTTACATTTATTTTGTGTTATAACTATCGCAGTTACAATTAGCTGCAACAGATGGCCACAGTACATTTTTTTAACAAAGTTGGAATTGACGTTAAAATTTTTTTATTTCACTTGTTACCTAGCATATATGAACAGCATAAAATATAACGTACTCAGATGGAAGTATCAAAGAAACTTGGTATTACACAAAGTGTCATCTGTAGGATTTGGAAACGATTCCAAGATGACGGAAATGTCAGTATACGTTACATTACACATCCCCCCCCCCTCCGAGTTACAATGTCGAATGAAGACCGATGTTTGGAAGTAACGCCGAAAAGAAGCAGACGGAATACCACATCGGACCTGCCCCGTCAGCTATCTATAGACTCAGGCACGACAGTTTTAAAACAAAACGTGAACAGACGTTTAGTTATGCTCGTTATGCTCATATACTCGCATACTTTTTAGATGTGTTCCGCTCACTACAACATCAATGTCTTCAATGATTAGCCTGAAGTAGAGAACATACAATGTGTAGACATCGTCCCAGTGGGCATGTGTGATGCTTTTTCGACGAGTCGAGGTTTAGCTTGAAGTTAGATCCATATATGATCTGCGGTCGGACTTTTATATATATATATAATATATATATATTATTTTATCAAAACTTGCTAATTAAATGCGTTACTGATATTCACCTTTCTGTCGCCCGGGAAAATGGTTGTTGCTGTACTCACGTGGTAAGTCTATCTAATTGATTTAGCTTCGATTTTAACATATTCTAGTAATTATTATAGGTTATAATACTATCGTTTTACATTAATAGATTATGGTTTTATTCGTAATAATAGTTAAACTTCTCTAGAGAATTCTTACTTTCCCTATGACCCAAAGTATTGGCAAATACAGGTGAAGGTTGGCTGGCCTCAAAACTTTGTTTAAACCTGTAATCCTGGTTCCTAAGGTCAGGAGTTTGCTATAGTACTACTGTGGCTAAGACTTTACACTATCATGACTATAGTTATCTAAGGTTTATAACAATTTTGTGCATATTTTTGAATTATATAAAAAAATAAATATATATTAGTCAACTATGTTTATAATACTGTAGCATCCATATTTTTTTTATTTTACTCTATTATTTTTTCATATACCATTTCTAAAATCTATTGTCTGGTTAATTTGCAATTTCAGTTTTTTTCATCTCTCTCTAGTAGAGAAATTTTGAATATATATATATATATATACGGAGTCAAAAAAAATTTCTCTGTAAGAGATAGAGGAATAAACCTGATCAAACTGAAAAGAATTGAAATTGTAAGATAACCAGACAATAGATTTTAAATGGAAATATGAAAAATTAAAATAATGGAGTTAAATATAAAAAAATATAAAAGCATGGATGCTACAGAATTATAAACATTGCTGACTTGGGACAGCTTAAATATGAAATAATTTATATAAAAGTGGGGTTGAACATGTTTTGTGGCCAGCCAACCTTCCCTCTTTCTGTTAATAATACTGAGAAAATATATATATATCAAGTCTGGAAAGATTGCTTCAAAATTAAGTAAATAATAAACAGAAATACAGCGAACTCCTTACTATCGCGTAGGGATTTGAGGGTAAATAAGACTACTTAAAGTTAGAGCGAGCACTGAGATAAAGAGTGAAAACGGAAGGATAGCTGGTTACTCCTCGCTACAATGTTGTCTTTTATTCTACAAAATTGCGCGCCAAAGGGCCGCCATGTTGAAGTTAAAATATTTGAAGAACAATAAAAATGTCATTATGGACCCGAGGGTCTCCTTACTCTAACAGCGGGCCTGGGGTCCGAAATATATATATATATATGGACTTTCACCCGTCACCTCCAAAATAACATCATTCAACTGTATAGTTACAGGGGTGTAAGATTGCTCGTTTGGAAAAATTTTACTGGACTCCAGAATAGATCTGCATGTTCAAATAGGAACCATGACACGCCAAATTCATAGGGACATCATCCCGTAACAACCATTACGTTTTTTTAGGGGTACCATCAGCACAGAATTTGTATTTATGGAAGAAGTCGCCTGTCTTCACCAAGCAAACATCGGAAACGAATGCCTTCAATCTGAGTTTACTACCCCAATAGAATGACCAGCATTCTCACATGGCTCGAATCCGATATAGTTTGTGTGGAACATGCTTGGCTAACTAGTTAAAACCATAATCTAGATGTGTACCGGAACTTCGGCGAGCATTACTTGCTGAGGGGAGAAATCTTCCCCGAGATTTCTCCGATAATTTTTTTTACTCAGCTTGCCTAGGTGTTGTACGGACTGTATTTCATTCTATGAAGACATACAAAGTTTTAATATCATACCAGCAATGTAATATTAAGTTTTTGTTAACGGGTCTCAGGGGTGTTAAAAATGTTTCGAGAGCACAAAATATGAACAATTTTCGACTAGAAATAATTCTTTGAGGTTAAAATGAAACAATTTGATTCTTTTACATATTTTTTATAAAGGAATAAAGTTTCAAAAAAGTATAAAATGTCTAAAATATAATCATAATTTTAAAAATAATAAGCACATAAATTTAAGAAAAATTTTTGTAAGAAACAAATAGTAAGTTTTAAGACGCGCAGGATATTTTCTGAAATAATAATTCTAATTACTAGCAATAAGTTGATTTATAAAGTCAACTATATCCTTATTAGATGGTAGCGATTAGATATAAAAAGAATAAAAAATAATATTTTTAAAAAATAAAAAAAGTAAATTTTAAAAATTTTTTTCAAAAAATTTAATTTCTTTGAAATTTTTCAAAAAATTACAAATATGTAATACTATAAATAGCTAGGATTTAAAGATTATGATAGAGTTTATAATTCTGTAAAGTTTTATGCATCAAAGTATGATAGTTTTTGAAACGCAATGCGCGTAAGTGAAAAAAACACAAACTGAGAAAAAAGGCTTTAAAGTTTTAAATTGAATTTGAGAAAATAAATTTTAAAACTTACATGCTAAAATGCTCCAGGATCATAGGATATGCCTTCCTGTTGCTCAAACAGCTCAATTTCTGTACTCTTTTTAATTTTTTTCTCTGCGAGCTTCAAACGATGACGTTGAGCTCCTCTTTCTTGACGTAAAGATTCGACGATTGTCACGTTCAGCCAGGGACACACAAACATTTTTGTTAATTTTTAAGCCAAATTTCTCTAAAATAGTAATAAGTATTTGATTTCCATCATTAAAAATGCTGGTTGCTAGATTTGCAGCAATCTCTGCAATCTGAAGGCTAGAATCAATCGTCTTCGGACAAAACTTCCAGATTAATGAATTTAAACTTTCATTAGGATTCTGTGTCTTACCTCCTAAGCATTTCTTCAGGAGTGCCAGATGAGATAAGTCTGCAAATACAGGCTTAATTACATCTCGAACAGCTTTCGCAACTGAGGGTTTGTGTTTATAATTTTGTAAATTATTATTAATTGCGGCATTATACTTACACTATGTATTTGGATTTGTAGGACAAAATCAGTGCATCGGTTCATCATCGGTGCTGCAAGAATGACCCCAAACAGCCCAAATGGCTTTCCGCATTTCCTTTACACTAGTAGAATTGCATCGAATAGCATTACCATAGTAATGCGCAAGCTTATCAATTAAACTATCAGTTAACCTACCTTTACCGCCTATAGTTTTACCATCAGATAATTTATTCTTACCATATACTAATTTAAGCTTCCTAAGTCTTGTACCCATTCTCTTTTGCACATGGCCTACACATTCTATTTTCTGAATAAGATGGTCATCGCCGTATGGATTGTTTTCAGAAAGGGCATTGAATGTTTTTGTGTCGCCATCTCCTATGTAGTTCGAATATTTCAGGTTGTGAAGCTTTTCTGATCGATTAAAAATCCTCAACATCCCGTCAACCTCCATCTTACCAGCAGAGCCAGAATAATTTTTTCTACGTGAAATCTTATGCGCTCTTTGCCATTTATTGTACTTGAAACCAAACTTTACCCCTTTATAACTGTCGCTTCATTTGCAAAATGAGGACAACACTTCCCTATCCAAAACCTTACCTGTTTCGGCCCCATTAGAGTACATACTCCAATCAACGATGAATGTCCTCTCGTCTTCCAGGTCCCATCACCACTTACCGTTAAAATGTTATCAGGTAACGAAGAATTTTCTTCGACAGCTGCCCTGTTCATGCTTTCTTCGGCGACTTCCTTCATAACAAGTGAAAGTTTATTATTAATAACATCATATGATTTTTGTTCAACAGGATTAGGAAGACTCATTACAGAACAAAAGGTTTTTAATGACTCTAAACCTTGACCTATGCATCCCATTGCTAAAATAGATCTTCCGTTAATTTCTGGAGCATTATTTTTATTCCCAATGTTTTCACAGCTTGAAAAAGTACAAATACTCCCACATTTTTTACAATGTATTTCAAAATTCGAACATAAACCACGAGTGGATTTTTCATTAATTGTTAATGGTTTATGACATTTTAAACAGCATGATACTGACAAAATAGAGCTAAAAGTTTAAATAAAATCAAAAATACGATATTCTTTGAAGTTTTCACTTACCTTAACAAGATTTGACTTTAATGAAGTCTGAATTCCTGAAAGTTTTTTACTAGAAGCATTTTTCATTTCGGCACACTTACTTGTACTTTTCATTTCTACACACTTCCTCGTATCTTTCATATCTGTAACATGTGAGTCACTTACCTTTAAATATTTATTTCCTCTAAATCTGTTCTTGGGGCATTGCCCAACTATTTTTCAGAATAAAACAACAAATATCTTCGCTTTAGATAAGCGTTTTAAAAAAACGTGTGCTAAAGTAAACAGATCAGAATCAAAACACAGCAGAATGAATGTGTTGTGTTGCAGGCTTCCTTCTGATCAACTCAAGCGCTTAAAATATTTCATGAGGCTTATTAAAAACAGAAAAATGAAAGGTATGCATACATTTAAAAATAAATGGGCGTGGCATGTGTCCATTTAAAAGTTGTTATGACTAAATTGCTGTTTGCAATTTTTTGAATAACTTTAGAAGTTTTTAGAGTATTGTCACGTGGTTAGTATCAAAATGTTCAGAAAAAAATGAAGAACAAGATATATTTTTTTCGAAAATTCGAAAAAAAAAATTGTTAACACCCCTCAGACCCCTTTTAAGAGAGAATTTTTTGTTATTGCTCCAGGGAGCGAAAATCGTTTTTTTTATGAATGGTATCACACATACACCATCCTTTTTGTTCTTTATCTTTGGTTTAATAAAGGAACTTAATAAATAATACCGTTTGTTTTGTTTCTGAACCTTTATTTCCCAGAACTGGCATTATCTTTAATTTATGGACATGAGTGCAATTAATGCAGTTAGTTAAAAAATTGTTATACAACTGTTTTTTTTTACTCTACTGTACTGCACTTCTACAAATATTGACTAATTATTACTTTTATTCCTGGTTATTCAAATTTTTGGTTTTAAAAGAATATTTCTTTTATAAAGACTACGAACTAAAGGAAGGAAAAGTGAATCAAATTGAACTACACAATTGCGTTAGCGAAACGAGGCCTAAACCTAAAAACATCTTGTGTGCTGGGGGAAAAGAATCAAAACAGATTTCTTGTAGGGTAGGTGACGTTATTTTTTATTATTTAAAGATGTCTGTAAATATATAAATTTATGATAGCAATTTAAAAAACGATTTGAACTAAGGAACCTTCTTTAAATATGTTTCTGACACTTTGACGCAAAGTGCTATTTACTATCATCATGTTTTCTATCTGAAGTTCCTATACTATAAAGCCTGGCAATGATGTTCATTTTATTTGTCAAAACACCCTAGATTTTAAAATAAGGAAAATTCGTCTGGTTTTCTCCGTAACTAATAAACAACTTTTATTTGAATAAGGCATGTACATAGGATGATGTACTAGTCAAAAGGTTCCTGTAACCGTCCCCTGCATTCTACCAGGTGTTCATTGTAGAGGAAATATCCGTTTGGGGTTGGCAGCACTAATAAGGAAGACACACAGCCATCCGGAATTAATTTCCTGTTCTACTGAAGTTAGCTGCAGATCATCCCTGAAAAAGCGAATTTTCATTCGTTGGACTTTACAGTGCCGTCTTTGGAGCAGGGTGCAAACATCACATTTTATGGTTTGCTCGAGAAATCTCCTTCTAAAGGCCTTATCACACGTACACGTTTGGTGCAATTTTTGTTCCAATTCGTGCAATTTTTACTCCGTTGCCATAGCAATGGCTTTAGAACAACTTTTTGCCAGTGAACTGAGAAAGTTGATTTAAATGAAAGTTGCTTGAAATTCCAGCCAATGGGGTTCTTCGGCGCCCTACGTCATAAACAAGATGGCGGTAACGGTGGTAGCTTCGCATGAAATATGGCGTAATATATTTTAATGATGTACAATATTTTAACGGCGTATAATATTTTAAACAGAATGATGCACCATTTCTGTTTACCCCCATAAACGAAAGCGCGAGCGAAATAAAAGAAATAATATTGGATGTTTGTTTTCGAAGCAGAAAAATCAGCGAGCAATGTTTCAATGTGGAGAAAGAACGTGGCTGATGTCAGAGCATGTCGTTTTGTTTACGGTAACCTTTCCCCCTCAGATTCGGCTAAAAGTTGGGCCAAAAAAATGCACGTGTGATACCGCCTTAAGACGTTTGAGATGCCGAAGAAAACATTCGAAAACGATTACAGTATCAAATATGTTTTACCTGTTTCCTGGCTGAAAATAAAATAAAGACATCCTTTTTTGGGCAGAGCTTCTCAAACTTTCATTATTAACGACCCAATGTACAATCGTAATTTTCATCACGCCCCCCCCCCCGCCATCTCCATACAATAACAATGTATTAAATTTTATAATATTATACTTTGACACTAAAACTAAAATACGACTTTTAACCTTTTAAGTGCCACCGGCGTAAGTAAACGACTTGATCAGACAGTGTGTTAATTGCCCTAGACATATATATACGTCTCTCCAAAGTGGGATATTTTCAGTGAACTGCTATCTATAAAGTTATTCCGAAGGCCTTGGAATGCAATAAAATAACCTTGACAGTGTTTGCGAAGAATTCACTTATTTCAGAGGATTTATTCCTTTTCTAACCCCTTCCCCAAATACACCACATTCCCTCGCCATTTTCGTGAGCTATTTAGTGTATCCGGCTACCCTAAAATTGTGAATTTTTTCAAAAACCGACCATTTTTTTAATGATTTATAGGCTAATGATTTATATTTTATAGGCTATCTTATTAGCTTTATAAAAATACCAAATTTATTATTTTTCGTCGACTAGAACAAAAACTATAAGTGTTTTTAGTAAAAGCAGATGCCATTACTTTAAGCAAATATGTCATACTTTAAAACGCGTTTTACTTGGAATGTGTTTTTTTTAAATGCTCAAACGGGGTCAGAGCGCGCGATTGCTAAAGAAGTTTTGAAAATAATTAACTGAATTTTTTTTTGTATGTTCTGTATAATAGTAGAAATTTTTTCACCTTCAGATTTATCAATCCCTGTTTTATTACAAAATTTACGGTCCCTTATGCTAATATAACCACTGTTTTTTAAGAAATTTCATATATTAACTAAAATAGAAAGCTCTAGTTTTTGTAAAAATGAAAATATCTCTTATGCTGAAGGTCATTTCAAAAATGAACAACATAGCAACACATCATAGTTGAAAAATTGAAAATTTGTTTATAAACTTTTGGTACAGAATGGGCCTTGTTTATGTTTATTTTTTGTAAAATTTTTACCAATTTTTTCCCATTTTAGTAATAATAATATCATTTTCTTTTCTTTATTTTAGCATATTTTTCTTAAAATGTCTTAAACAAATCTAAAAACAACAACAACAAAAAAATCCCTATACCTCTATTTTTTTTTCAAAAAAGAAGTTGTTGCAAGTAGTCAGATATCTTAAAAAGTTGGCATGGATACATAGCAAGTAAGCTTACATATCTATATTCTAAAAATTCTTGTTGTGGAAAAACTTTGTATTTCGAGTTGTAGTGACACACTATTGGACTTTGCTGCTTGTACTTAGAAGGACATGTGCTTTATCCATTCCAAAGTTGCTCAAGCCAGACTCAATATGCAGAGCGGTCACTGCGAACATCTGATTTTTTAAATGATTAGAAATATTGTAGTTGATATATCCTATAGGGATGTTTTTCCTTGCAGTGGAATACTTCGTTTTTTCGTATTGAACTCATGTACTACGGATCGATGAAACACAATTATTTGGGCATTTTTTATGTATTCCCAGCAAAGAATCTAGGTGAGTAATGTTTGGGCTCTATTTTTGGGACAAACTGTATCTATGTCATGTATATTAAAAACATGCGACCTTTTACGGAAATTTATTTTCATTTTTCATTAAGTATTTTTCGAGATATTCAACTAAAGATGCAAATTTTCGACATTATGAACATAGGGTTTTGTAACAGTTCTATGATTAAGACATGGGGAGAATATCAAAAGGAATCGATACTAATTCTTTTAATTTAGAGTTGGACTAAACTTGTAGCTTTTTCAATCTGATGCATTGGTTCTGGAATTAAATAAAGAGATAATATGTCTTGTTTTATATTATATTAGAAGGAGGTTTAACACCTGACCTGAACATCTGCTTTTGCACCTCTGCACCCAAGATCATTAAAAAACTAAGATGGACTTAGTAGGTCTTGGCAAGCCATGGGCTGTGGTGTCACTAAGTTTAGTTTATACAGGGTGTCCCAAAACGACCGCATAAACTTCGCACAGCTAAATTCCTCTTCGGGAGTACATAAAAACTGTCCAAAGAAGCGTTCCTGTACGATCCATAGTTTACGAGAAAAATACGAAAAGCAAACTGTGACGTCACTTCCGGTGCAAGAAAAAAACACTTTATTGAACATATCAACAGCAGTATATACACAATTTAAGGCAGATGGCAGCATCGTGGGGTCCAATGAAGTACAGCACCATGCAGACGAGCAACTAAGTCCATTTGTGTTGTCACTACTTCTCGATACACTAGTTCATTGAGAATGGCATGTCGCAGTAGTCGCAAGGCATGTCGCAAGTACATGTCGTAGTAGTCACGAATGGAAAACATGGCCACCATACGAAGACTACCAGTAGTTGCAAGATGCAGCCTTTTAAATACCAGTTAAACGGCGGCTTAACATCATTCCACGGCGTGCGCATGCATGACGCGACATGCGTGCCGAACGTTTTAAACATTATCATCTGGAAAGATATGCAAATACTGTTGTTGATATGTCCAATAAAGTTTGTTTTTCTTGCACCAGAAGTGACGTTGTACTTTGTTTTTCGTATTTTTCTCGTAAACTATGGATCTTACAGGAATGCTTCTTTGGGCAGTTTTTATGTACTCCCAACAAGGAATCTAGCTGTGCAGAGTTTACGCGGTCGTTTTGAGACACCCTATATTTGTTACCGGTAAAGTGCGAAATCCGTTATTTAATAGAATAACTAGGATGAGGAACGTTAATAACGTTATTTAATAAAATAACTAGACAAGTAGTTTAAAGTGTATAAAATTATTGAATTCTACGATTTAACTAGGTATTCTATAGAATAACAAGCCAAAGCCTTCGGATTAATTTTATGGACAGCAGTGCACAGAGAAGATCGTACTTCGGAAAGACGTATATAAAAGTCCGGAGTTAATTAAGGCTTTGGCTGAGAGAGACGTTTATATATGCCGGTAGCACTTAAAAGGCTAAAGTCGTATTGTAGGTTTAGTGTCAAAGTATAGTATTATTCATTGTTATTGTATGGAGGGGGGCGCAATAAAAAATGCGATTGAATGTTGGGTCACAAATGTTGAAAGTTTGAAAAGCACTGCTATATTCTGAACATTCTTGTTGCGGAATAACTTTAGTAAGGAATAGCAATTTCTCATTATTTACGTTATTAATTGTTTTTCTTATTATTGCATTTTTATTCTTTGGTATTTTATAATAAGTTGCTTTGAATGTTTTATGAAGGCGCAGAACAGGTTATTTTTATGCCATGCAATTATTTGTACATTTTTTACTTTAAAGGGAGATTCTGGATCAGGAGCTTTCATGATATATAAAGGGAATTACTATGCTATGGGTGTGGCCTCAACAAGCTATTGCGATATAAAAGAACCAAGCGTTTATGCGGAGGTTTATCTCTACATAGATTGGATCAAATCCATTGTGAAAAATTTAGCTTCAGTTTGAATGGTAAGAAAATAATCTCACACATACTTCCATTATATTAATTATATTCAAGTGCAGTAGAACGTCGTTTATTCGAACGTTTATTATTCGGAGCGTCAAATATCCGAACCAAAGTTCGGATCCGTTTTCGAACAGTGCAATGTTCAATATTTGTTTCTTGTGTGGCCAAAAGTGACGGGAAAACCCAAGGCGAGGAATATTTTGGCAATTTCAGCTGTGTCATTTGGTAAACATCTGCACGGAATATTAGGTCAGTTTGTTTCCAAGTGAGGTGGTGTATACGTGCTCTTTGGTTGAGTTTTGTTGATGTAGAAACCTGGATGGCATGCGATGCAGAAGACTGTAGATTTCAAATGCTAAATGATGACGAGATTGTGACTTCCGGTCAAGAAGAATCGGACCCTGTCGTCGATGAAACGGATGAAGAAGAGGACAACAACGAAAGTAGCAAATGCTGACGCATTTTTTGCGTTAGAGACAGCTATGGAGTGGTACGAACAACAATCGAGTGCTGTTCTACTCAACTATTGTTGCTGAAGAGAATCAGATACCTTGCTTTGAAAGCACAAATGTGTACAATGGTATAGCGAAAAATATGTGATTATTTTCCACAATCAAGGTAAAATTGCGACATTTTGCACCTATTTTGCTTTCTCTTCAAGCACGTTTCTCACATGTGATGATTTTCAATATTTGTATAGTGTCCAGTATTATATACTGCAAAGATCGCATTCAGTTTTCGGTTATCTGAACAATCACATATCCGAACAGTGTCCGATCCCAATTGATTCGGATTAACGACGTTCGAAGGTAGTAAATTACACATATGTTTGAAAATAAAGAATAATAAGTTGATTTTTCAAACTGAAAAACGTATTCCATTTTTTTTATGGTCGAAAATAATTTTGAAAGAAGCATACGAGATGTCTGTCTATAAAGTAGTGGAACAGGGTTTGAGGCTTTCTTTGAACGGAACGAAAGTCAACTGAGAGAATCTGATAACGATACTTTGGCTGACCTTGGATTTTAGCTTGGAGATAAAACCTCATCCCCTTCAGAGACTCTGAATTTCACACTAACCATGATTAAAAATAATTTCTTTTCTGCTCGCTCATCATTAAAGCTTTGAGTTTGTGGCCACGGTAGGAAACGGTCTCGTGGCTAGCATGTCATGTTATCGAGCCTAATGCCGCAGAAGACTCACCATGAAAGGGAGAGATGCACGTTAAACTGTCGAAAGCTGAAACGTCCTCCCATTGGTATGGTAGTTAGGAGAGGGTGGGCCAGCTCAGATGTCCTCGTCACTTGACCATGGTTCAAAATTACGAGGTCTGTCACCAAAAGCCCTTGAGTAGCTGAACAGTGCGACGTAAATATTCACTCATTTTCTCAAAGCTTTGAGTTCTAAAATCGAACTGATTATGAATTTGAGATTTTTGGTAAAAATGAATGATTGAACTCTTTACAAATGTTAAGTGCTTATCTTATAGAGAAGAGCGTATTATATTGTACTTAAATACACAACTGGCACTAAAGGACCACTGATGTGTTGGAATAGATGAGGACAGCCCTCTCATGGTGGTCAGTAGCTGCGAAAGTCAAGAAGAAAAAAAATCAACCAGATTTGAGAAGACCACTTACTGAGTCTCCGAATTATATCTGAAAACTACCAACTTCAACAAAGATACGGGGCAAAAAGGTTTTGGGTGGTACTTGGAATAAAAATTGTTTGTGCCAAAATAATTCTTAGGGTTCTCACATCAAGAACAAAAAGAACGGAGTTATCAACATGCTGGAAAAATTTAAAAACTTGTTTCATTACTAGAACATATTCTACAAAACAATCTCGTGAATTTTCCACTCACGGTGAAATCATAAAACAGACCCCTGGTCTGTTGGCGCCAAAGATTTTCCGTCCAAATTGAAAACTACGTCTTCCAAAATGACGTGACAGACAAAAACAATGAAAAAATATGGTTTCCGACATGGAGTCAAGACAAAAGAAGCGTCGAAGATTTTGGTTTTCTAAAATCGAACAACGGAGATAACATAGGAAATGCATGCTTTAGGTGATATAATCAACATATTTTTTTTTTTTATCTCTAGGAAGCAAATATTCTTTCTTTCAAAAATAGAAAAAAAATCCCCTCGTCGTTTCACTTTCAAATATTTAAGAAAAATCTCTTACAAACCTTCGAAGTCGACCTTTGAACTGAAACTGACCCCTGTCCGAAAAACTATAGAAAAAGTCAGTCCGGCTAGCGTTGTAATTTCCCATTAGTTGGGAAAATTGCCAACTTGCAGCTAAAATTCTAAGAAAGTCGGAGCCAAAAATCGGAGCCATTGAAAAAGACACACTACAGTAGTGTAGCTAACAAAAGACTTTGTAAGATGCAATTAAAAAATTCATAGTTCTCAAAGTTTGTTTCCTATCGCTACTAGCAAAATTTGACATTATTTAACAATATTTTGACATTGACAATTTAGTGTACATGTACATGTTTAAGTAAGTGTACTGAGTTTTACGTACATGCATTTAGTATTGATACAGTAACCTTCTTTTATCCAGCTTTCTTTTTCAAACTTACATTTATGAAAAATGACGAAAAGACTTGTTTTTTGTATAAAGCTGTACAAAATATTTTTCAAAAAGAATAAAAATATATAAATATTCAAAATTAAATATACCATTCACACAGACACGATAGTGGACGATACTTTATATTAGTGATAGAATACCTTCTCAAAAATCTTGATTAAATTGTAAAATTGTTTTTAAAATAAAACTCATAACCTAGATTGAAAGATTATTTTGACCTTTGGATTTATCTGTTTAATATGTGCAAAAATTAGCTTAAATTAAAAAAAAAAGAAAATTTGTTGAAGAGTAACTATTGGCACCAATTTTTCTTTATTTGGCTATTTTTTTGGCATGCTTTGGCAAGATAATGCATTAAAAAATTTTGATATGCCTGGATAGTAAAAATTCTTTCTCATTTTTTACTACTTCTTTAATTATTCCCAATATTATATAAAAATCTTTGCCTGACAATTTAGCTGCGTAATAATAGAAATTTTTCGCATTTGGCATTTCCATTGAATTTAAATTTTATCTCTGTTGAAAAAAAAAGGATTAAATAAAAGCAAAATTTCTATTTTATTTCAACACCAATTGTTAATATCTTCTAATTTTTATAAGAGGCAATATTTGTAACATATCAGCTGAGACTTGAAATAAATGTATTTTCTCAAGTAAACTAATATTATTGAAAAAGCGAATTATTTTTTCCTAGCAATGATCTTACGATATTTACGAAATGCAATTTGTAAATTTTTTTTATTGGTTTTCAGAATAAAAAGAAGAATGCTAAATTCACAAGAATATATTCGACGTTAAGTAAATGATGGTACATCATTTCTGTCCCGTAACAAGAAAGAATTTATTGTTCAGAAGAATCTAATGGTATATAGTTAATAGGTCGTGCTTCATTTGTAATGATGCTTAGAGTTTTTCTTACATTCTTACCTGTTAAAAACAATTATTCTGATGTAACTGTAAGATGTATGTATGAAATATATAATAAAACTCTTATATTACAAAGAATGAATACAGAACTGTTCATTTTTCTCCCCCCCCCCCCACGATTTATACAAAAAAATGAAATGTGTTTTGTCTGATGATAAAGGAGAATTTATAAAATGTTAACTTTTTGGCACGCTTTTTTATTAGCTTCACCTGTATGTAACGGAATCTTGGAACTCGATTTTTACCCTCTTTAAAAGGTCAGATTAATTCAAAATTTTGCACACTTGTAAAAGACCGATGACAATACAATAATTTAACAACTTTGTTCCATTGTCCTGATAAGGATCATCAGGATTAACGGTTTTATCTTTCTCAGATTTGGCGACTAATTCCAGATCACATTTCCAGATTTGGCGACTCCTTCCAGATCACATTTTTAGATTCGGCAACTAATTCCAGATCACATTTCCGGATTTGGTGACTAATTCCAGATCAGCTTTTCCAGATTTGGCGACTACCCAAACAGCTAAAGGTTAATTCAAATGTCCCGGATGAAATAATTTCTCATAAATCTTTGATTCAAAACGTGTATTTTTATGTCAAATGCTGATGCAAGTTTGAGAAAGAATATTGAGTTCTCTTTTAAAAATATCAATGATTTTATACCTACTTCCGCATTAGAAATTCTAAACTTAGTTCTGCCAGATTTCCTGCAGTTAGCTGGTTCTATATTTTGCAATCTAGGCAGTATCGACAAGGATGCTAAAGGGTATCCCAGATTCTAAGACAACGATGCATGTAAGATTAATGCATCAATGAATAAATGATAGTTTAAGTAACTAAGAAAACACGCTTTTATTTTAGATCGAACTAAAAAATAAAAAAATAAATTATAGTTTTAAACATTTAAAAAAACACGCTTTTATAGTTAATTGAGCTAAAAAGTAAAAAATAATTCTTTATATAAAAATAAAATGATAAACGAGAAAATTAATGTCTTTGTGTACCTTTGTACGCTATGTTATCGTCAATACTTGACAAAAATTCTGACACATTTTCGGTTCCCGAAAAAAAAAGTTCGGGCAAGACCCTAAAATTTGCTCTGACTCCTATCTCAGGGTTGAGGAAAGTTGGGCTCCCGTGTAAGGACTGGGATGTTCTCTAAGTCTCGCCTAGAGCTGTGGAAGGAAGGGAAAGATGATTAGCCATATCAACAGTCAATCTTTTTTATTGAACACGCAATTTATCAACACAATTCAAATGTTTTAAGCGAGAGAAGATGTTCTCAATCTAATCAATACAGTAAAACGTCCTTTATCCGAATGAATTGGGACCGGACACCGTTCGGATACACGATAGTTCGGATAACCGAAAACCGAATTCGATCCATGCAGTATAGGATACTGGACACTATATAAATATTGAAAATCATCACATGCAGGAAACGTGCTTGAAGAAAAAGCCAAATAGGTGCAAAATGTCGCAATTTTACATTGATTGTAGAAAAGAATCACTTATTTTTCGCTGAACCATTGTACACCTTCGTTTTTTCGCTGCAAGGTCTCTGATTATTTTGAGCAGCAGAAGTTGAGTAGGACAGTTAGTAGACTACTTTTAAATTCCTGAGGCTTTTTTAAATATGTCTCTTTTCTCTCAAATTTTTTTTCCAAGTACCTTATAATATTATACTACATAAAAATGTGCATGGTTTTTTTTCTGCTGCTGCTCTTTAATTTTTTATTAATTTTTTTTATAGTTAAACTTCCGAAAATTCTCAAAAAAATATTAATTTTGAATTTGAATTTTTTTTAGAAAAAGTATCAAACATGTTAGAGCTAATTCCATGCACAGTTTTACAAAACATACATTTCAGAACACGTATAAAAATTTCAAACCCATACTTCACTTATCAAAAAAGCTTTAGGGCTTTGAATAATAGTATATGTACAAAAATTCAACATGGAAAAAATGAGTTTGAAGTTTTCATTCCATGAATAGCATGATATAATATTCATCGAATAGCCAGAAATTTTTTTGAAATGTTAATTATTTTATTTAAAACTGCTTACCACATAAAAAATTGCACAAATGTAGAACAATTAAACAGTATACTGCCATAATGAATATATAGAAGAAAACGAATGAAAGATCAATAT
Organism: Trichonephila clavata; assembly: GCA_019973975.1. Taxonomy (NCBI): domain Eukaryota; kingdom Metazoa; phylum Arthropoda; class Arachnida; order Araneae; family Nephilidae; genus Trichonephila; species Trichonephila clavata. The sequence continues at coordinate 109,275 of BMAO01004615.1, forward strand.
TTCATAAAACTTTACCTTAATAATTACAAAAAAAAAAAACAATATTCACACTTCCATGCTCAGAGCTAATGCACAACATGTACAGAAGATGTTTATGCCTTTATTTTTTATTTCCATGATTTTAAAAGCCTTCGCATGTTAAATATTGTACACGAATGAAAGCAAAAGCAAATAGGAATTTATAGGTAAAATATATGAAAATCTAAGCAATACATACGTGCATTTGTGGTTAAATAAATATCATAAAGTATTTTAATAATAAAAGTGTTGAATTTCACACACATGGTATTTATATATATCATCAAAAACAAATATTTTAAAATAGGAGAGTTTTTCTATTCTAGCGAATTAGCTTTTAAATTATTTGAGTTATCAAAATGAAATTTAGTATTTGTGCTTTTGGAGAATCCGTTTTGAAGTTTTAATTTCATTCATAATAATATCATAAACACACGCACAACTTTTAAATCTTGACTATATCCATTTGCTCTTCCCCAATAAACAATTCACAAACTAGAATTTTTGCATGAATTGCAAAATTCTTTCTTGAAATGATTTGTTACTGCATATATAAAGTCAATCTCATTTACGCGCAGCAGAAAAATAATTAATTCATTTTTTATCAGGCTGTTTTCTAGCAAATAATCTGAAATATGGACGGGGTAGTTGCTGTCCAGCATCAAATATTGCCCCATATCTTGATAAAAACCGCAAATAAAGCTTTGAAATTTTGAAGGCATGTTTATAAAGATTCGAGGTATCAAATAAGCCAATAAAAATTTTCGACAGTCTAATAATTCTGACGGTACTCTATCTCTTTAATTTCGAGCGTACAAATAACTGTAAATAACGCATCAGATATCTTTTCCCCTTCTATTCTTTCTTTATTCACCGCTTTATATTGAATATTATTGTGATCTCAACCGCAAGGTAGAGGACATTTATAAAAGACATTTGCTAATTAAAACGGATGTTTAAAAATGTGATACCTTTGAGAGTTTTGAAAAATAAAGTTGTTCATGTTGGGTCACACAAGAACTGTTTGTATTTATACAGGAGAAAAATGCCCCATGTTTCATCATGATATGTTTAGAATTATTAAACATATAGTTTTGAAATTTGGTAAGTATGTTTTTTTTTTTTTTTTGCTGGATAAATCCGGTAAGAACAGATTATGTGGTAGTCGACTCCTAAGGGTGGTGCAGGGGTGTTTCTGACCAAAGTTCCTCTTTTTGAATTATTAATTCCCCAGAAGAAATTTCATAAGCTTTTTTTGTATATTGTCTACAAATCTGCCTAAGAACGTCTTTGTGGAAATCGACTTTTTATGGAGGTTAAGAGGGTGTTATTGATAAAATAGTATCCAATTTGAGATAATAGACCTGCGGAGTTGAAATTTGGCAAACATATTTATTTATGTGAGTAGAATTCAGCTAAAAATTACTTTTGCAATAATCGTCGCACAGCAGGAGGAATTCACATGATGATTCTTAGATATTCAAGTCCTTTCCAGTTTTACTGGGACGCAGTACGATTCAATTGACAAAAATCGGTCAAAAAAAAAAATTTTTTTTAACTTAAATTATTCGTTATATTTATTTTTATAACCTGACAAAATTTGAAAGCTCTAAACTTAAAGAACACAGAATTATGATAGCTTTTGAGTTCGTTTTTATTCACATCCCTATGACAAATCAAAATTTTAAACTGACTTATCTCGGAGAAAGTTAAAATAGCTAGTTTGTCTTCATTTAAAATGCTAAAATCTTTTTTATAGTGCCAAATGCTTTGAATTTTTTTTACCTATTGCTAGTACATGTAACAAAAGTTGGTATATATTTTTAAATCAAAGCAATATTTATGTAAAAAAAAAATTTAATTCAGAATTTGTACATTTTTTAAGGAATTTTCAATAAGTATTCGTAAGACGAAGTGATGTACAAATACCAACCATGTTATCGCAAAACCCATACCAACTTTTGTTATGTATAGTTTGACGTACTTGTAAATCAAATTTTATGTGTGTATGTAAAATTTTGTAAGAGGAGTAGCATTTTAAATTCACTTCACAAATTTTAAGGCTTTTCCTTAAAGTATTAAATGGCTAGCTTTTTATGAAATTATGAGCACAAAATCTGTTTTATATAGTATATACACATAGGAGGCAACCAAAAAATTTTGAAAATCCTCAAATTAAATTTTTTTGCTTAAATCGCACCATGTCCCCTTAAAATCAAATATGAGTTCAAGACGATTAGAAGAATACAAGGCCTAAGAAATCCGCAACTTAAAGAGTGTTTAGTCATACAATATTAAGAAATTTCTAGGGTGGGTAATGGATAGTTACACCATAAAAGTAAATTAAAATTGTGATGGTTCCAATTCACGCCCTTTCAGTAATCCTCTTGAAGAAATTACTTCCAGTTTAAAATCACCTGCGATGGATAGAACTTGATTTTATGCTAATTTGAGCGCTATTAAAAACCTTCCAAAGTGAGTGTTAGAGTTATCTGTTAGGCTGCTATTGTAGGGAGATTTACGAAGTGACTATCGGAATTCTTGGCGATCTTGTTAAGAAGCTTTAGAGACCGGAATACCCAGTTTCCCCGGGTGAGAACTGGCGATATCTGTTTCATCAGATTACACTTAGTTAAGTGCTTAATTATTTGTCTTTTACATTAGCCGTTTAATTGAACTGCACTCTCGGTTTAAAATCTTGCTTGACAGTAAATTAATAAACATATGAACTTGGTTATTTTTATAACAATGCCTGTTCTTTCGGAGTCCCAAACTACTTCACCTGCTATCTTAGGGTCGCGACAAAATGAACACGAAAAGCTTTTCTCTTTTCTTAACATCCTTTCATAAGCTTCACTTGTATGCAACAGAATCTTTGAACGCAATTTTTATCCACTTTAAGAGGTCAGATAAATTCGAAATTTTGCTAACTAGTCCAAGACCAATGCCAATACAATAATTTAATAATTTTGTTCCGTTGTCCTGATCAGGATCATCAGAATTAACGATTTCCCATTTTAAGGTCACATCCCTCATCTGGCGACTAATTTCAGATCCCATTTCCAGATTTGGCGATTGATTCTAGATTTGGCGACTGATTCTAGATTTGGCGACTGATTCTAGATTTGGAGACTGATTCTAGATTTGGAGACTGATTCTAGATTTGGCGATTGATTCCAGATTTGGCGACTGATTCTAGATTTGGCGACTGATTCTAGATTTGGCGACTGATTCTAGATTTGGCGACTGATTCTAGATTTGGCGACTGATTCTAGATTTGGTGATTGATTCTAGATTTGGTGACTGATTCTAGATTAGGCAAATGATTCCAGATTTAGCGACTGATTCCAGATTTGGTGACTGATTCTAGATTTGGTGGACTGATTGCAGATTTGGAGATTGATTCCAGATTTGGTGAATGATTCCAGATTTTTTTTTGAGACTCTAGTGGACTGATTCCAGATTTGGAGATTGATTCCAGATTTAGTGATTGATTCTAGATTTGGTGACTGATTCCAGATTTGCAATTGATTCTAGATTTGGTGACTGATTCCAGATTTGCAGTTGATTCTAGATTTGATGACTGATTCCAGATTTGGCGACAAAATGATTAAGTTACATCTTCATTCGATTAATTATAAAAGGCTGTTTTTTAGTCTTTTAAACTATAACAAACACGAAAAACTTTCCTCTTTTTGATAGAATCATTTAAAAATTTCAATAACTCTTACATTTATTGACAATAAATTCTTTTTGAAAACTCAATTAATCATTAATTTCTCCTTTTATTTCGTTTACATGTTGTAAACATTGATCAGTACCATTTATTTGCAAATCAAAATTTTCAATTTTATTCATTAAATAAGCCGAAAAGGAATCTATACTTTTATGTCAACATCAGAGTTTTGCAAATTCATGTTTATTTTTTGAGTAAATTTTATGTTTGCTCTCTATTTTATTTTATTTTATGTTTGTATCTCATTATTTTTTTAGTACGCAACCTCCATTTCTAAGCATTTTAATACTAATAAGCATAAAAAAAATTCAAACTTTTAATTATATACAACATATGAACTCTAAACTTTAATTTTAAGATGATGCATTAGAATTTATGAATAATTAAACTCATTTTTAAAATGTAATTAACTCAGAAGTGAGGCAATTTCTATTATAATAAATGTAATTAAAAAATTCATTAAATTAACAATTTATTTTTCTTAAGAATTTAATTGAATTTTCGATGCAATTTTAGTAACAAAATAATTTGAGTTTACGAAATGAATGAAAATCTGTTAATTTTGTGATAGACAGTTTTGGAAAATAATAATTTTTCATACAATTTTCTGGTCTATCCTAAACATATTTTTCTTTTATTCGTTTTATGCAAGTTTAAAATTAAGATGTAAAACTTCTGAAATTAAAAAAACAATATAATTGAAAGAATGCAGTTAATTGCGATTTGCTTTTATATCTTTAATTACATGAGCACAAATTTATGGAACTAGTTTGATATATATCACGGGGCAAGAGGCGCCAAAGGCTGTTTGGCGCGATAAAGAATCACGCCAAACAGCGCATGTCGTTGGAATGAAATCCAAGATAGGCCAAGATAGGCCTAGCGGTAAGACACGTCAGGAAAATAATTTTAAAGAACTGTTTTGATATACATTAAAATAGATTTCAAATGAAGAATTTAGGAATAGATTTAGACAAACCAAGATCAATGAATATCTATATATTCAAAAAGATCACATTTACTAATAGTAATATTATGCAGTATACAATAATCTTATAATAACATTTTATAGAAAATATTATATATAATATTCATAAAATATTAAATAGTAATAACTATTAGATATTCATAAAGTATTATTTTGTTATTTTATATAATAATAATCATATAATATAATTTAATAGTTTTTATAAAAAAGAATAATCATCGTATTGTAATATAATAAGAATCGTACATATATAAGAATACTGATTTAACATAATTATATATAAATAACAGAAAAATAATTATAAATAAATAACATAATACTTAGAAATAAATAACATAATAATTATAAATAAATAACACATACAGTGGACCCCAAAAGTGCTCGCACACTTGCAATTTCCTATAAAATTTAATGTTTTCGACTAATAAAAATTAATATATTGAATTGTAATTTTTTTATGATATCTGCATCTTGTTCTTAATAGTATGATAGTAATATCATTTTTTTAAAAATAATTATATTATTTTTAAAAATTAATAATGAAAAAGTTATTGAAAAATTACGCCAAAAAAGTCTTCGTACACTTAACAAAAATCTCAACTTAGCTTTAAATATTGTATTTCCTTCTTACTTTAGTACTTAGTAGGATATCTTTTAGTGTCCACAATAACTTTTAAATGTTTTAATATAGATTTAATCAGTTTTTTGTAATTTCTGCATCGGTTTTCCTCCATGCTTCTGTTATTATTGTTTTTATTTCCCATTATGTGTTTATATGTCATGTTTTCTTTTTTTTTAAATCAAATTCTCACCAAATATGTTCTACTGGTCTAAATAAACTGATTGAAGGGTTTTTTCCCAGAATTTTGGGCAGTTGTAGAGACACCAGTGGCGTACATTGAGAGCAGAGCACTTGGCGTCCAAATTCGCAAAAAGCCAGGTTCTTGAAGTAGGTCATATGAACCTGCTGACAGAGTTATTCCTTTTCCACCGGCAGAAGCTTGGTAAAAAATTTCACAACTGCTTTACGCATGACCACACAAAATTGCATATACAGAACCTGTACTAATCTCAACTTATTCAGCAAAGCCTAGTACGACTAGCAATGTCTAGTAATTTTCTCAAACTGTGGGGGAGGGCGCCCCCTAAGGGTGTGATAACTCTACGAAAGTGTCGCGAACATACTAAAAAATCGAAAACAAAAGATTATTTAAAGAAATTATTAAATTACTGAAAGTAAACAAACAAAAACATTCTGACATAACAAAAATAAAGTACACATTTACACTGATATAATACATCAGTACTGCACGATGTATTTTATAATTAACACATCACTCAATAAGTCCCGGGCTTAACATATAGATGACGCTATCTTCTAACTTTTCTAAGCCTAACCTAGTAGAACTAACTTTCAAATGTCACGTGTCAAAATTTCGAGAGAATATCTTGTTTTATTATAAAGTTACAGTGGATTTTTGTGGCAACAGTGGTAACTGTTTGAAAACCATGGATGAAAAAGAATTTCGTGTGCTAATCAAATATTGCTTTCTGATGGGGGAAAACACTGTTCAAGCAAAACAATGGCTTGATAAATGTTATCCGGACTCTGCTTCATCGCAAACAACAGATGGTATACTGACTTAAAACGTGGTCGTACAGACACAAATGACGCTGAACGTTCAGATCACCCAAATTCTGCAGTTGTGTGTTCCAGGTATCATAAAAAAAGTGCATGAAATCGTTTTAGCCTATCATAAATTGAAGTTGCGTGAGATAGAAGAGAATTTAAAGGCATCAGAAGGCAATGTATTTGCTATTTTACAGGATCATTTGTCAATGAGAAAGCTGTGTTCAAAGTGTGTGCCACGTTTTCTCACTGTCGATTGAAAACAACAGCGCATTGACGGTTCAGAGCCATGTTTGGAGCTGTTTAAGCAAAATAAACAGGATTTTATACTTAGATATGTGACAATGGCTGAAACAGAGATCAATTACTTCACGCCTGAATTAAAAAGATCGTCAGCTGAGTGGATGGAAGCCAATGAAAGGCGTCCAAAGTGACTAAAAACTCAGATGTCAGCTAGCAAGGTTATGGCGTCCGTATTTTGGAATGCTTAATTGATTTTTTTTATTACCTTGAGAAAGGCAAAACAATTAATAGTGAATATTACATGGCGTTATTGGATCAACTGAATGAAAAAATAAAGAAAAAAAGTCCTCAAATGCAAAAGAAAAAATACTGTTTCACCAAGACAATGCTCCGTGACACAAGTCCATGAAAACGATGGTCAAATTGATCGAATTGCACTTCGAATTACTTTCCCACCCACCGTACAGTCCAGATCTGGCCCTCAGTGACTACTGGCTGTTTGCAGATCTTAAAAGAATGCTGCAGGGAAAGAGGTTTGGTACAAATGAAGAAGTGATTACCGAAGTAGAAGCCTATTTTGAGAGCAAAGACAAATCGTTCTACGAAAAAGGTATTAAAAAATTAGAAGAGCACTGGGCTGCATGTATCACTCTTGAAGGGGAGTATCTTGATAAATAAAGGTTCAATTTAGCAGAAAATTTGTTGTTTTATTAGTTAGACCCGGGACTTATTGAGTGATGTGTTACTTTAACAATCCTAAGTTAAAAACAAGTTTGATAATTACCAGTGATGCCATGGACATGTCATATATAAAATTATATACAAAAATTAACACTTATCTTAATAATTCGTACTGTTTATAATTAATTCCTTAACTTTGATTAAAAATTACGCAATTACTCCCAAATGCCACCGTCGCAATATTGAAAGTTTGAAATCCCTGTCATACGATTAAATGACGATAATTTATTACCAGATTTTTCTCCATTTTATCAGCAGCTGCATTTCGAGTGGTTTGTAGCCACCCAAAAAGCTGATTACTTTTTACCAACGTGTGGACACTTTTGAATCGGTTAAACTCCCCCTTTATTTGTGTGATCTCCATAGCATCGTCTCCAATCACTTGCTGAATCTTACGAATTGTTTCATTTAGAAATTCACTAAACGTTGGGCAAAAAAAACTTGATGCAGTACCACTGCTCATGTGCAATAAGTTGTCATCGCCCACTGTGCCCAATGGCGTCGTTTTAGATTTTCTACTGTATCCGAGAAAATTTAAAGTTGGATACTTTTTAAACAGTATGTCAGCTTCGCAAATAAAAAAATAAGGTAAGAAAAGATAAAGTTGGCTAAAAACAAAATAATTTGATAATCGAATTAAATTTTCAATAATTTCTGCGACACAATAATTGAAAATAGTCTCACAAAATGGTTTTTCGAAACAGAAATTGAAAAAAAAATGAAGAAAATGCATATAATTATATACTAGGGATTCATAGGATTTACGTCATTGCATAAAGTTTAGCGTAGAAAATATTTATGCAGCGTAACTTGATTTCAAGCAATTAGTAAGCATGAACAACTTTATTGTCTTTTGATTAAAGCTTAATGATGTGAGAAATAACATTAATGTACCTAAAACTTATGAAATAGTCTATCGGAGCCGGATAATAATTTTGAAATCTTTCGAACACTTTTCGAAAAAAAAAATAATAATTAATCATTTTCCTTCACCTTTTTTTGATTTTTTGTTTGTTTTTATACAATCATAATTAATGCAAACAAAAAAATCTTTTCACTTACATTCCAACAAAACGCAAATATTTTTTTCTTTATTTTTGACGATTAAGAGTTACTTTAAATAAGTAATATTCTCAGACTGATTTTTGCCTTTGTGCTTATCGCAAGCATGTCTAAATGCCCAATATGTATTATTTGTATCTTTTTCCTGATTCAAATGACTTTTGCAATTGTAGTGAGTATGTTTTTCGTTATTTTATTTAAATGCAGTACTTGATTTCAACTAAAGATAAAATGTCTAGGGATTTTATAGAAATCTTAACGTAAAAGTAAAGATTACGATTAGCAGAAAATTGTAAAATTGTTCATGTATGTCATTTTGTTGAGTATTTTTCGATATAAAAGGATTGTATTTTTCGAATTAAAATACCAATATTAATGTCAAACCGTTGGAAAAGGAAAATTGATTTTTCTAAAAGATATTGAAGTAAAATTTACGTACTGATAATCGTTTGAAAAATATTGTTGTGCGTCAATACTGCTAATGCTACCTGATCGACAAAGTTAGATCAATGCTGAAGAAATTTATCATGGCAAGTGGCTCCTTTTTACGCTTGTCGTTAGCCGAAGCTTTGAGCACCCCGCAGATGATAGTACGATTTGGCTTAGTCCCCCCCCCTAATTTTGATGGAAAATCCTATGGAAGGTGTTTAAGGGATTCTCACGAGTCTTACGAGAGGATTTGCGGTTCGATGAATCCTTAGAGCAGTGATCCTCAATCTTTTTTTTTGTTGCGGTACACTTTTAAGCATTTTAAAAAATTTAGTGGCATACTAACAATAAATTAAGTTTAAAAAGAATTTCCCTTATCTATAATATACTACAGTAGAACGTCGTTTATCCGAACGTTAAAAATCCGGACCAAAGTCCAGATACATTTTCGAATAGTGCAATGCTCAACTGTTGTTTCGCGTGAGGCCAAAAGTTACGGGAAAACCCAAGGTGAGGGATATTTCGGGGATTTTTCCCCATTAAAAAGATAAAATTGAGACATTTTGCACACCTATTTTGCTTTTTCTTCAAGCACGTTTCCCGCATGTGATGATTTTCAATATTTGTTTAGTGTTCGGTTTCATATACTGCTTGGATCGCATTCGGTTTTCGGTTTTCCGAACAATCCCGTATCCGAACTGTGTCCGCTCCGAACTGATTCGGATAAGCGACGTTCTACTGTATATAAAATAGTTAATGATAATAATTTTCAAAGTTAAATAGAATAATATATACGACAAAGACAACAAAATGTTTATTGAGTAGTTAATTATAAGATTTCATTTAATGCAAAATTTGAGCATAATGATTTTTGATTATTTTTTTTATATTTGATCATAAAAATGATAATGCGGCTATCATTTCATCATCTACATGTAAAAGATTCGATATTTTTTTCATTTTTATATTTAGTAGTGCTGAAAACCCGAATACACACAAATAAGATGTAGGAAGATGCAACAATATTTTAAAGTTTGTGACGGATCTATACGCGGCTCTACTAACCACTTGGGTATTTTTCCGGGGAAACAATAGTATCAACCAATTTCCACCGAGTAAGGAAAGTGTGATTATGCAAATTAAGTATATTAGATAAATACTGTATTCGCGAGTTTGAAGAGTTGGTGGGTTAGTTGGAGAGTGAAGGATCGCGTGGAATGATTAAGTGCATTTGGAGTTTATCAATGGAAGATTACTGAGAGTGGATCAATCGACGGTGATTAAATCCAGATAAGGATCGCCTTCAAGGTTCAAGTGTAGGACTAGACTTCATAAAAGTACAGGTATTGTGATCCTTATTTAAATAGAAATTAGTTTATTTGTGTGCGACTTAGTTTATATGGAGCGTGTTAAAGCTATCATGGAATCAGTTGAGGGTCCGTATTATTTTATTCCCAAGCTATTGAGTCTCACCTCCACGCTCTACTATGTGATCTGTTGTCTTAATTAGATTGTTATTGTGTCTGCCTGATATTTTGGTGACAATAAAATAATTGGTGTGAATCATGTCTGCTGATTATTCAGTTTCTTTCACACACCTGGCCGGGTCTGAGGGTAGACAAGGGGGTTTCAGAGGGAAGCAGGAACCGACAGGCATTACAAGTTTTTCTGGCTATTATGAGATAATAGCCTCTAATTTCAATCCAAAATGAATTAATTGACTTTTTCAAATGTTTGGAAATTAAATTTCGATTATTACAGAGCGAAATTAATTCATAAGCAAATGTGTCTGTTATCACAAATTGATTACAAACCTAATTAAAATATTTATATCCATCTATCCACGAAAAAAAAGTTAAATATATCACGAATACTCTTAGTTTATTTCCAGTAAATGGTCGAATAATTCGCAATTCTACATTATAATTTACTTTTTAAATTTTTTCTCTCTTATATTTAAAAGAAAAGTTCGGCGGGGCACACTAAAGTGCTGCGTCACATTGGTTGAGAATCACTGATTTAGAGTGCCCAATACAGCATAGCACTATACATTTACAAACATCCATACTTTCGTGGTAAAGTGGTTGAGAATCACTGATTTAGAGTGACCAATACCGCACAATCACTATACATTTACAAACATCTATGCTTTCGGTGCACAGTGGTTGAAAATCACTGATTTATAGTGCCCAATACCGCAAGTCACTATACATTTACAAACATCCATACTTTCGTGGTAAAGTGGTTGAGAATCACTGATTTAGAGTGCCCAATACCGCAAGTCACTATACATTTACAAACATCATACTTTCGTGGCACAGTGGTTGAGAATCACTGATTTAGAGTGCCCA